>JAODUJ010107588.1:0-11430 GCA_027564615.1 Psolus chitonoides | reverse complement strand
AAATTTTAAGAAACTTTCAGCAATGAATCACTACGCAGATTTGCGTTCTTGTTCACACAAATGGTTGGTTTTGCTCTGTGAACCTTCTTATTTGTTGTATGGGTGTATACTACTACTTATACTACCCAACCCATATCCCTTCATAGAGATTTAGCGACATGATCTATAGCCCTGATTCTTAATTAATTTGTTTGGCGGGCCAAATTATTTTGAAACTGGATCTCGCGGGCCAAAGTGAACCCACCATAGTTGGGGATTGGGTGAGGAAAAACGAAAATTTATACTCCTAGTCCTAAATTACTGGAAATTACGCTCTTCAAAACGCAGGTATAGTTAACCCAGGTCTGCAAGTGAATGGGCAATGCGAATTTGGCCAAATTAGGCAAAATGAATGCGATGCACCATTACATGTATTTCTACGGATGAATAACATGCCCATGCACGGAAAGCGGCGCCGATTACTTCTTAATATGGGGGGGGGGAGGGGGGGGGTCAGGTCGGATTGATGTTTTACCACAACACTTTGCGCGTTTGGCCAGGGGGTACAGTGGGCAGCCAATACCCCGTGTTGTGGGTCCGGTGGCCTCAGATCGAATCAAACTCCCGAACTGATTAATACTTCTGCGCGCGTAACATGCCTAAAATTGTCATCAGTTTCAGCCACATCTCTCATGAAAATACTACAGTTTTCTGGCAAAGATTAACAACATTTCTCATAGCTTTTGGGTTGGGTTGAGGATGGGTGGGGGTTTGTTTGACAGTTGCTTGGTAACGGTTCGTCGGACCGGTCTCTGGTCGGCCCCGCTCAAAGACGCGGCGCTTTGTTTTAAGGATTGGGTAAGTTTTTAGTCTCAGAACAGGCTATCCGTCGATCTTGCATTGGAAATTATTTTCTTCCTGTTTTCGTATTCTTCGCGGGCCACACTGAATGGGCTCGCGGGCCAAATTTGGCCCATAGGCTGCCTATTAAGAACCAGGGCTAGACCATGTTTGGGTCGCATGTTACCCTACCTCTTCGCCTGGTCACGCTAATCTCGAAACTATGAATAGCGAAAGGATATATCTAGCGGAAAGATGCAGGGGCACTGAGGCGTGACGCTACCGGAATGTTGTGAGCAATAGGGGTTGTCTTAAGCCCTTCCTCGGCCATTGTTGCGGAATTTCTCCCTACCCGATGACAGCCATGGGTTATAGAGTTATTTAAAAAATACTTCTTTGTGTGTAGTGATCATGGGAACACGTCATGCGCTTCGCAGAAATGAGTTTGCCTTCGACTGTACATAGCATGCCTTGTGGCTATAGACCATGTCTGGGTTGCATGTGACCCTACCTCTTCATCTGGCGACGCTGACCTCGAAACTGCGAGTAGCGAAAGGATGTCTAGCAGGAAGATGCAGGGGCACTGAGGCGTGACGCTACCGGAATGTTGCTAGCAATAGGGGTTGTTTTAAGCCCCTCCTCGGCCATTGTTGCGCAATTTCCCCCTACCCGAGGACAGCCATGGGTATAGAGTTATTTAGGAAATACTTCTTTGTGTGTAGTGACCATGGGAACACGTCCTGCGCTTCACCAGCCGATTCGATCGATCCGTATCGGGTGGCTTCACAGAAATGGGTTTGCCTTCGAATGTACATAGCATGCCTAGTATAACTCTATGGACAGTGGCGTAGGCAGCGGGTGGGCGGGTCGCCTGCCCGAGAAACATGGTGGGAAAAATGGTGAAGAGAGAGGAGGGAGAAAAAGAGGAAAAGAGAAGAAAGAAAGAAAAAGAGGAAAGAAGAAGGGGGGAAGAAAAAAGAGGGAAAAAAGGAAAGAAAAAGAGGGAATGGAAAAAGCGAAAAAAAGGAAAGAAAAAGAAGGAAAGAAAAAGAGGGGAAAGAGGGAAAGGTAAAGAAAAAGAGGGAAAGGGAAAGGAAGAGGGAAAGAAGGAAGAGGGAAAGAAGAAGATAGAAATGGAAAGAGGGGAAGGGGAAACAAAGAGGGAACAAATAGTAAGGAAAGGAGAGTAAAATAGGGAGAAAGAAAAGGAAAGAGGAAGAGGGAAAGAAAAAAACAAAAAGAAACCGGGAAGAAAAGGAGGAAAAGGAAAGATCAAAAGGAGGGAAAGAAGAAAAGGGAAAGAAAAAAGAGTCAACAAAAAGAAAAAGAGGGAAAGGAAAAGAGGGAAAGAAAAAGAGGGACAAGGAAAGAAAAGGGAACGAAGAAAGGAGGGAAAGAAGTTATGGTGGCGCTTCGCTCAGATTGTGGGGTATGCGCGCTTTGATAAATAAAGTTTGGGGAAATGTTCAAAACCTTGCACACCCGGGCTCCGGGGGCTGGCTACACCCCTGTATATAGACCATGTCTGAGTCGCATGTTACCCTACCTCTCCATCTGGCGACGCTAACCTCGAAACTGCGAGTAGCGAAAAGATATATCCAGCAAGGAGATGCCGGGGTGCAGAGGCGTGACGCTACCGGAATGTTGCGAACAATAGGGGCTGTCTTAAGCCCCTCTTCGGTCTTTCTTACGCAATTTCCCTCTGCCCGATGACAGCCATGGGTTATAAAGTTATTAGAAAGGTAACATATCATGAAATACTAGCAATAACCAACATGTACAGGGAGCTGAGCGGAATTGGGTACAGCATCATATTGTTGGGAAGCGAATAGGCAACAACTGAATTGGATGAGAAGAACGTCCAATCCTATAGAAGAATTTGAACAGAATGAGAACCCCTCCAGAGTCCCAACAAAAGGCCCAAAGCTCCATAACATCGAGACACAGGAAATAATGACGGAAGAGATCAGAAGGCAATTGCTCAGTGTGAAAGACATAAGTCAGTCAGCTTATGAACAACTGGTGGAAAAAATGTTTCGTTGAAAAGACACAGATTTTCTGCCACAATTCACAGGACCAATTTGAAATCATTCATGTCCATCTGCAAAACCGAGGCATAACCCATAAGGAACAAAGACAAACAGACACAGCGAGTTCTCGATATAGCATGATCACGTGGAAGAGCAATGGAAGTATTTCTTCAGTATGATGTGAGGCCATCGTCCTGTCTTTTCAACGAAGAAGGTCTTATGACCAAGGCAGTAAAGATCAGCATTGTCCAAGAGTTGGGAAAAAATCCTTGGAGAAAGATGATTCTCGAACGCCGCAAGTTATGGCCACAATAAGCACAGTAAACATTGTGGATGTGATAGCGAATGTTTAAGGCTTAACAACTTTGGAACATTCTGTAATGCAGTATTGAAATACATCCATAATCTATCAAAGGGTGCCAGAAGAATATATCTTGTGTTTGATTCTTTACGTGGAGAAGTCAATAAAGGATTCAAAGCGCCAGCGACGGGAAACAAAACCATCAATAGAACTCCGCACCATCAATCGGGATATACCACTTCCAGTTCAAATGGACAGGGTTTAAGCATCCAGTAGAAATAAGGAGAAGCTGGAACTATTACTACATCAGGAAGTTCGAAGACAAGATCATAGCCGACCAAACGTAGAAGTACTAGTCGGTCATATTAGGGGAGGGATCATGATTACTTGCCAATCTGTCACTGACACCTTGACATCAGAGGTGCCTGAGGTAAATATTGAGGTGGAGGAGGCAGATGCTCGAATCGTCCCACATGTGATGCACACAGTCAATCATGGCATCGGCAGAATAATAGTGGTATTATCAGATACAGATGTTTCCATCCTCAAGATGTACTGTTGGAATGAATATCATTGCTCAGGGCTCAAGAACATTGGGTAAAAGCTGGTGTTGCTGACAAGGTATTTATGAAAGATACGCAATGCGAAACTATAGACCAGCTGAGGGACCAGCTTGAACAAATTACCACCATCAAGTTATTGACTGAACGTACACATTCGTAGAGCCTTTTTTGTGAGTAATCAAATGATGTCACTCCTTTCACCCAATACAGAACCACTTAATTCAAGTCTATATAGTGTTGGGGAGAAAGCTGAATTGATCATTTCAGACATGGGCAAACGTCCAATTCCGGAAAAGTTTGCAATCTACTGTAACTGTGGTAAGTGCAATCATGCAAATGTGCATGCCGAGAGAATGAAGTACCTCATTGCAAGTTTTGTAAATGTCAAAGTGGTTTGGAATTTGGTTAATATGAATGTGAGAATCCATTCGGTTTTATTTAAATATGGGAAGATTTGTTTTAATGCGGAAAGCACCATAAATATTTTGTATTGGTATTTGAAAAATACTGGTATTAAAAGGCGATATCTGTGCAATGTAATATTTGACAATATTAACAATATGCGATGTTAACGATTTGCACGTATGGTACATATACGCAGTACCAATACATAATTATTTCCATTAAGTAGACTCAAATCAATACAATTACAGATAAAGTTCGAATAAAAAATTAAGGTCATATGGTATGTAATAATAATAATAATTACATTTATAAAGCGCCACAATCCAGAAATAACTGTTCATGGCGCTGTACACAAAACAATACATTAGGATGAAACAGAAAGGTAGGTCTTGAGTTGCCTCTTGAACGACTCGACAGTTTTGGCAGATTTAACAGGAAATGGAAGAGCATTCCAAAGTCCGGGTGCGGCATGTGTATAAGCATTGTCACCAAAACAGGATTTAGTTAGAGGATAACAAAGCTGGAGAGCCTCTCCGGACCTTGAATCACGAACAGGAATGTTTCTCGTGACGGGATTGCTGATGTAAGTTGGAGAAGTGCGATGAATCGATCGATAAGTCAGAAGGAGCACTTTAAAGATAATGCTCTGTTCGATGGGAAGCCAATGTAACTCTTTAAGGACTGGGGTAATATGATCAATTCGCCTGGTACTTTTTATTAGTCTTGCTGCAGAATTTTGAACTAGTTGGAGTTTTCGTAGCAGAGAGGAAGGACTTCCATAAAGAAGTGAGTTGCCATAACCGAGTCGAGAGGTAACAAGCGAATTAACAAGCTGTAAAAGGACTGGCCGTGGGGGATTTTTCTTAATTATACTAATATTCCACAATTGAAAATTAGCTGACTTACATAATTGATTCACTGATAGGTTTTTATTTAAGATTATCCCAATACCACGTACATTGTCACAAGTCTTGAAACTATTTCCGGCAAGCTCAAGTGATGGTGCGACGGGGATGTTTCGGAGTTGAAAGATTGATCCGAATATAATAAATTCCGTTTTGCTGTCGTTAAGGCGGAGCATGGATGAAGTCATCCATTTGTGAATGTCGGAAACACAGTTCTCAATTATGGATACTACAGAACGAATATTATTTTCTGCAGGCTTTAGTGATATGTACAATTGGGTATCATCAGTGATACCGTAGACTGTAGTTCCGAATGATACCTGGAAGTGGTGAAGTATACAGTGTGAACAAAATGGGCCCCGATACTGACCCTTGAGTTACCCCGTGGTGAACTGGTTGTTTGGACGACTGGACTTGCTCAATGACAATCTGAAAAGATGTATGCGTCAGGTACGACTCAAATCCCCGCAGAGCGATTCCAGAGATGCCAAAATTATGTTGCAATCTATGAACGAGTATAGCCGGATCAATAGTGTCAAATGCAGCGGACAAGTCGAGTAAAACTATAGGTACCGTAAACAATCTCCTTCTTATCCAATGCATTTAAGATGTCGGATTTGATACGAAGCATTGCTGTTTCCGTGCTGTGAAGCAGTTTGTAGGCTGACTGCATGTCTTCTAGCAGTGAATTATGTCTTAGATACGTGAGGAATCGTTCCGCAACTGCTCTTTCAATAATTTTGCTCAAAAAAGACAAATTCGAAATCGGGCGATAGTTTTGGAGGAGATCAGTATTTAGCGACTTCTTCTTAATGAGTGGCAACACCAATGCAGATTTCAGTCTATCAGGGAGCTCCCCTGTGGATAATGACTTATTAACGATCAATGTGGTTACTGGAGCAAGTTCGTTGATAAAATCTTTCAACAGAAACGTGGGCATGATTTGACCTCCTGACCTCATGGCTGCAAGTCGGATGCTCTGGTCACTTGACCACAATGTTACTAATGTATGTACAGAGATCCCTACTATCAGTGCTGAGCACCAATTACTCAATACGGCAGTAGGTACCATTTTTCAAATATTTGGTTTGACCCGGCCTGGAATCGAACTCCTGACCTCATGGCTACACGTTGGATGCTGTGGTCTCTTGACCATACAGTCACTAATGTATGTACAAAGATCCCTACCATCAGTGCTGATCAGTGATCACCAAGCACTCAATACGGCAATATGTGCCATTTCTCAAATAGATGGTATGAGCCGGCCTGGATTCGAACTCCTGACCTTATGGCTACAAGTTGGCGCTCTCACTCACTTGACCACACAGCTAATCATGTATGTACAGCTATCCCTACTATCAGTACTCATCACCAAGCACTCAATAAGGCAATAGGTGTCATTTCTGGAATCTTTGGTATGACCTGGCGTGGAATCGAACTCCTGACCTCATAGCTACAAGTTGGCGCTCTGGTCACTTGACCACACAGCCAATAATGTATGTACAGATATCCCTACTATCAGTACTCATCACCAAGCACTCAATAAGGCAATAGGTGTCATTTCTGAAATATTTGGTATGACCTGGCGTGGAATCGAACTCCTGACCTCATGGCTGCAAGTCGGATGCTCTGGTCACTTGACCACACAGTCACTAATGTATGTACTGATATCTCCACTATCAGTACTGAGCACCAAGCACTCGATACGGAAATAGGTGCCATTTCTCAAGTCTTTGGTATGACCCGGCCTGGAATCGAACTCCTGACCTCATGGCTACAAGTTGGATGCTCTGGTCACTTGACCACACAGTCACTAATGTATGTACAGAGATCCCTACTGTCAGTGCTGAGCACCGATCACTCAATACGGCAGATGATACAATTTTTCAAATATTTGGTTTGACCCGGCCTGGAATCGAACACCTGACCTCATGGTTACAAGTTGGATGCTCTGGTTCCTTGCCCACACAGTCACTAATGTTTATATTGCTTTCCTTACTATCAGTGCTGAGCACCAATCACTTAGCAATCACTCTGCCAAGGGGGGCAAGCCAGTTTAGCCCGATTTCTTTTATAGCATTTGCCCGAATTTCTAGAAAGGCTAATTCATCACAAAATTCTCTTTTGGAAGCCCATTCCCCAGCAAAATCTATGAAAATGTGGTTTTAACTACATTTTCATAGACTTTTCTGGGTAATGGGCTCTTGAAAGGGCAAAAATGTGCAATTATTTTGTTTTTAACCACTCACCTCTGCCCGAAAAATTAGGAAAGCTGCCCGGAAATTGGCAGATTTCCCGAACCTGGGGGAGGGGGGGGGCAATTCCCTTCTGACCCCCCGGCCCGTACGCCTAAGATAGGAGCGATTTCTCAAGTATGTGGTATGATCCGGCCTGAATTTGAACTGCCGACCTCATGACTGCAAGTTGTATGTTCTGGTCACTTGAGACCAAACAGTCATTAATGTATGTACAGCTATCCCTACTATCAGTACAGAGCACCAATCACTCATAACATCAATATGTGTCATTCTTGGAGTCTTTGGTACCACTCGGCTTGGATTCGAACTCCTGACCTCATGACCTCAAGTTGGATAGTATAGTATAGTATAGCACAGTATATAAAAGTCCAACGTTGGAAGAAACGTGTTTTTGTGTTAATTTGAAATATCACATTGTGAACCAATTACACGGATTGAACTACAAGTTTTAGTATTAACTGATAAATAACCAACACATGCATGCTATAAAGTGGTATCCTATATGGTTTCGGGTATTCCACTAAATGGAGATTCGCATATTCTAGCTGTTATTGACTTCACCATGATGTTGCTTTCAATGTCTTGGTTATTCCTCTGCCTCAGTTATTTTGACATCGTTACGTCATGTTCAGCACTCTGTTCCTGTATCGAGGCATAGTCATATGTGATTCCTCTGGTGTGAAGTTGCAGCGGATACCTTCGGTAATACCAGATGGGAAGACGGCGTTACCTTTCAAAACATGCTACGGATTATTATTGGGGATTGCTGACAGAGCTTACAGTAATGTACAAGTGCTTGGAGACGGTGCTTTTAAGAATCTAACAGACGTGGGCCAAAGCCAAAATTAGTCACCCAAAAATCTCAAAAGTTGAGTTATTCAAATAGGAAACAAACATTTTGGGTTCAATATATCCCCCACTGAAGTTTTTGGATCACCCAAAACAATTATGAGAATTTTCGGGGTTTTTTGTACAAAATTTGTAAAATAGTAAGAAATTATATCATTTGCATGCGAGGAACGGAATTTGAATTTTATGACTCAACTCAGAATTGGGATGTGGTAGTCCGATTTTTTTTTGTATCCTACAAGTTCATGTCATGGGACATGTAATGATCAGAATAAAAGGTTATACTGCATTCGTAAAATCAGGAAAATATAGGGAAGTCGTTGAAAAATCAGGTCAAAATTCCGTCCCTCGCGTTTTTACGCACAAAAATTAAAATGTCGGAGGAAAAAATGCTGCGATATATATGAAATTCTCTAAAGAATCACTGATCGATAACAACTAGCCACTCGATCAGATTGAAGAAAAAATAAACATATCAAGGGGGTGCAGTGAGCGATCAAAGTTTTTTGGGGGATACAATTTGGTGCGAGGGACTGAATTTGGGGCTTTTTTTGTGCGAGGGACGGAATTTGTTTCGAGAAAGAAAAAAAGGCAATTTTGACCAGAAACCGCTGAAAATTGTTGAGAGCAAAGATAGCCTACTTTCACCTTTTTCTAATGAGAGTGAGGAGAGGTTTTGGAGTTTTAATGGTATTTTTGGACAATGAACTCTTGGTAATTTTTATAGAATCAAAAGGAATGCTTCATGTGCATTTGAACCTACTTTTTTCCATTTCGTCCCTCGCGCCAAAGAATTTCTGTTGCCATAGTAACAAGTTAAATTTTGACTATGTTCCGATTGTTTTATACTGTTGTATATTATTCACTTGTTTGGATCAAATATTTAGGGATTCTTATTTCACAACACTTGAGTTAACACAAATCAAAATAGGTTCCAAATTCCGTCCCTCGCGCATAAAGAGGTTTTGGCTTTGGCCCACGTACGCTCGCTTAATGTAATCTGTATAGAAATACGATTTGAGAAGTGAATGATCGCACCTTTACAGGTCTGGAAAAAGTAATAGGTCTATTTATTTACGACAATCGTGGACTGATAATGCAGCCGTGTATACTTTCAGAGGTAAGTAATCGTTATACTCTATATGGAAGGCACAAACATTCCTTTCAGTTTTCCGTTATTTGTGGGACCCCAGTGTAATGTAGGCTCCCCTACTGTTGTACCAGAGCTCCACGATTTGTGGAGAGCGTTGAAAATATCGGAGGAGATATAAGGCGATTACGTAATTCAAGCCAATGTATAATATACAAACCACCCTAGTCGCCCCTGCTGAGTGCTGAGGTATAACACATCCTCTGTATGGTCGCTGCCTTATCAAGTGTATACAGAATAGCCTACCCTAATTTCCATCGGGGTTTCCGCATCACGAAAGTTTGACTATCATAGAAATGGACTTCAACCATCTCCCTGCCTATTCCCTCGAGAACATTTCTTCTGTAGAAGTATGCTATCTTGTTAACAGTTAGTTATTGTTCGTACATATGAATGTATTTTCAATCTTCTTTACACATCACTATCCGGGTTCTTTCCAGACATCACGCTTGCCCTACAGACTGTAAGGTTTGATGGTAACCCATGGGTCTGTAATTGTTTCCTGTCTTGGTTGTTCGATGTTGTGAACGGACACACCTTGGGTGAGTGCCAAGCTCTTGCTGATGACACTGGTATTTCATTATATCAGATCAGCTCATAAGATGTTACATCATGTGAAGACCAAACAGGGCATGGAAACGGATCAGTGTCTTCTACGACATTGATGTACATTGCTTTGGCTGTGTCTGGGGTGGCGATATGTATTGTTACCATAGGCTGTGTGGTTTGCTGGGTGAGATTGGCCAGAGAAAGCACAACATTTAAGAAGATGAGCCAATCGAAACCCAAAGATGAGCCTAACGATATTGAGATGAATGAGAGCCAGACTAATGCTACTGGAAACGCTAATTCTGGGATATTCTATGAGACAATACAATATGAAATTGAGAGGTAAGTAGCAGTGGAAAACAAAATCGACAAGGAGATATTTAATATCAACGAGGGTTCCCGTTACTCGAAGAATATCATTGTTGGAATGGAGTACCAGACAATCGGTAATACAGAGATAGGTGTGGAAGGCATGTAACAATGAACAATCCAGACACAGTGGAGTATGATACAACGATAGCGAGAATAATTCGGGGTATTGTGCAACGAATATTCATGTTCAATGAATGTGATAAATTGTTTGTACAACTGCCACATTGGTTCTCGTCTTACTATATTTGTTTGCTTACGTAGTTTGGGCTTTACTGTGTAAGGAATGGATCATTCCATATGGAGCAATTAGGCTAGTTTGCATAGTATGCCAAACGCGTGTATATGGTATTGTTTCGATCAAGGAGTGGTCGGCCAGCGCTAGGTGAATGGCTGGGCGTTATCACTTTGACCCTACATGTTGTAGCAGTAAGATGGAGCATAGTTTCGTCGTTTCCATCGGGTACCGTTAAAGAGTTTCGTATTTGTTAGGCGGTATATTTTACAGGCCAAATCAGTTTCAGTATGTTTCCGCGGAACGTGTATTAGGACGGCGTTGCCTTGATTCGTTTTGGGACAAAAACAAACAACCGGTTTTAATTGATGGATTTTGTGAACACCATAAGTATGGCCCAAAACGTATGACTCACGGAATTGTAGAGCGGCTTAACCAAGGGGGTTACTGATTGGACAGCGGGAGTATTTCCCAGGAGTAGTAACAAATATAAATACCGGGTGTTTCTCTGTTTAGACGGCGGGATTTAGTTACGTTGAAACGAGAACTCGAGTGGGGTCTTTATTCGGACTTATGAAGTTGTAAAGTTTTACAAGGTGGAGAGTGGAAGTTTGTGAAAGATTGATTATTATTTAACAGAGGTAAAAACGTAGGCCTACGCTGGAAGGCAATTTAGTGGGGTTGTTTTTTCCTCGTGCACGAAGAGTAGATTTGAGTTATCGAATTAGAGTGAAGCTTACTATATATGTAATACATTTAAATCCGTGTCATGTGTTATTTTTGGCTATTCAGCTGCACTTGGGTGGAACCTGTGACAACAACCAAGAAAGCTATAGATGTCTTCTTTTAAGCCTTTTCTTGAAATAGTGGAGTATTTAGTTTAGTTTAGTATCTGCGGGTTCAGGAAGCTCTACTGAAGCTCATCCAGAGCTTTCGGAACCAGGATTTGAAGCCATGTGTTACGCCTTGATCAAGGGGGGTTGTATGGGTGATTAGA
>JAODUJ010107587.1:0-17221 GCA_027564615.1 Psolus chitonoides | reverse complement strand
TCATCCCCAGCCTAGTATACTCTCGTCTAGCTTGATGTTGCAAATTTCTAAATTTCGAGAAAAAAAACTCATGTTTTTAGTTCAAGTCCAAAGGCTTGCGCTACATCTCATACTTTATAGTGTCTCTCTTTATAGTCGATTTCTGTTTATATGATAATAATTTAAAGTGTTCATTACAACATGTGCATGTGTTTGTTCCACATTTTATATGATTCTAAGAGGTTCCATCAACAACATCAACAACAAAAATCCCGCCCGCCTGACGCCCGTCTCAGAGAAGTGTGGAGGACAAACAAACATTTGTTCTAGCCTTATGGAAAACTGTCTACAATTCTGCTACATGGCGAGTCGGCCTATGATGGTGACACGGTGGCCAAATACCAAGCCAGGTTCTTCACAAATAACCGAGATGTGAGAAACAAAGTATTTTGGTGTGTCAAATTAACTGTCTTAATATAGAAAACCTTTGCTAAAAACGTCAATAAACATGGTTGTAAAAACATTATACACAAGATGAACATAGCTGTGAAAACATTGTAGGCCTACTCGAATAACTCGCCAACACAAAAAGCCTATATCATTTTAAGATTACGATAGTAATTTTAGTCAGCAGGGTTTGCTTACTGATACAATATACAGGGTGTTATATCAAGTTTTAGACTCAATTAGGCCTAATCTTTCATAATCTAACATTTATGTGGATCGGTTGTACCAATTTTCATTAGTTGAGTATGGTTTTAATTACAAAATACGGGGGTTGGGGTGGGGAAGAAAAAAATCCCCATGAATTGATTTGGGGAAATTTGCCTGAAATCATGGCCTATCCGAACCAAAAATGAAGCTCTATGGTGCCTTCAAATTCCCTATTTTTCGCAGACATGAAAACAATTGCTAAACATTTTTTTGTCCTGATTATGATTAAAAGACCCTCCGAACCATGTAAACCGGATACAAGGGCTTCTTTTTCTTCAAATTTTCCCGGGGGAGGCCCCGGACTCCCGCCGTAGACGCACCTTCTTGCTCTGTATCCGCCCCCTCATCTTTGGAGACCGATCCACGCTATTGTGTGTATGCTGCGAGGGCGGTGGAGCTTTTCCGCAATTGAGGGGCCAGAATAATTTTGAAAATGGTTTCTCAACTATAAGTTATATATTAGCCTACACATTGATAACTGTACGACGACCAGGTGGCAGTTACGTAACTAGACCGGTACGGCAGGTACAGCCGGTCGCAGTGATAAGTAGCAAGATAAAAAGAACAAGAGCGCAATGGGCCCTATGGTTCCTTGCTGAATGGAATGAAACTGTGAGGAGCATACAAACAAAATATGAGCTCGATTGAACATACATAGGTTACCAAGTATGAGCTCAATTGAAGTTTGCCCCATAAAGTTATGGTTGTTACAAGGTTTTCAGCGTTTGACCTCTGTTGAACTTTAACCTCTACCAACAACAATAGGGACCATGTAGCCTATATATATATATCAGTGATGTAGGTCCAACCAACCAAGTTTATATACAAACCAACTTACAGTCACAAACTTCTACAAAAAATTTCCAAATCGAAGATGTGGGCCTCAAATGACCCCTGATGACCCTCAAAATTGTCGGCACCGGATGTTGATTATATTTACCAACTTGCGGTTACAAAGTTATTCCAAATCAAAGATGTTTCCATTTGACTATTAGGTCTGTACCAAAAATATCATAGCTTGTCATACTCAAGTGTGATAAATCCCTTTACCTATCTGTGCAGGCAAAGTTGAAAAGTTGGAGTGATCTTCTTTGCTATAAGCTGTCTTCAAGGAGTCGTTACGGCCATCAATCAGTGCAGTTCAATGCCAATCATTGCAGTAAGATGGGTCAAAAGGTCACATTCAGCTAGGAGGGTTGCAGGAATTCTATCACTGTGTACTCCCGTTACTGTTGATATGTTTATATTTTTAGGCCTATTGTTGAAGTTTTTTATATATGCTCAACCGTAGCTTTAGGAATAAGGGCACATGTTGTCAGAACCTATTTTTTCGATTCAAGTACTATGCGTCTCAATTGCATTTGTAGAATGTATGTTTAGTGCTGTGCCCATGGTGTCTGGTACGTATACATATATGGCTTGCCATTATGCTGGTTACAATGCTAAGAACGCAGAGCTGTGGCACTCCTTGAATTCATCAAGTTCATGATGTTATATATTCTTACTCTCATGTTGGTGTAGAAATTCTAGTAATGATGTTAAAGCTCTTTATTTTTTTATCAGGAAGAAGAGATTGTACCTCTTGAGGCGGGTGTCATGGATGTGCAGATCTACGTCAAGTCTCAGGAGGTTGGTACATGTTGGTGGGATTCTCTAATGCCCCCCTGATGACCTGCAAATGACCTTCACAATTTTCTGCACCGAATGTTGACTACATCTACCAACTTTCACGTGATTTCATAATGCGACCTTAAATACCCCTGATGACCGCCATATGACCTTCAACATTTTCGGCACCGAATGATGACTACATCTACCAAGTTTCATGTAAATCCATAATTTGACCTCCAAATGACCCCTGATGACCTCTGAATGACCCTTGCATTTTTTGGCATTGAATGTTGACTATATCTGTCAATTTTCATGTAAACCCATTATTTGACTTTCATTGACCCCTGATGACCTCCAAATGACCTTAATTTTTTGCATAACTATGATGAACACACATACCAAGTTTGAGCTCCTTTGAAGTTTTCTCTAGTAAGTTATGGTGATTAATCCACAAAGTTGTAGTACTCGAGAGTCCGTACTCGTACTCGAGTACATTTTTCCGTACTCGTACTCGTACTCACGGGCTTGGTACTCGTACTCAGCAATTCGAAGATTCATGTACTCGTACTTGTACTCATGGGCTTGGTACTCGTACTCAGAGGTGTCCGTACTCGGGGTTCCTGGTACTCGTACTCGATCAATCGATCAAGAGAGAGGGAGAGAGATTCATGACCCGTCTACTCGTACTCATGACCCGTGTACTCGTACTCATGACCCGTGTACTCGTACTCGGCCAATTTCAAGAGCTCGTACTCGTACTCATTACCCGTGTACTCGTACTTGGCCAATTTCAAGAGCATGTACTCGTACTCGTACTCATGGGTTTGGTACTCATACTCGTACTCGAGGCTTTGTACTCGTACTCGAGGTCTTGTTTCTCATTACGCCCAGCCAAATCGGATATGAAAGTGTTTTCTCTCCTCCTTTTTTTCTGATTTTCGGGAGTCGACGTGCCGACTTGGTCGTCGATATGCCGACTGATCGTCAATGTGCCGACTAATCGTCGATGTGCAGGTCATTACGGCTGGTGGAAGGCAAACGCACTTCCAGTGGCACTCACGCGACACGTGGATTATGACATTGCGGACTTTTTTCTCGTTACCGCATCTAGAAAACAAGAACGCCAGAGAATTTGTGATTCCTAGCCTTTGGATTCAAAACATGGTAGTCCTACCATGAGCATTAATTTAATGTTTTTATTGTTTGACCTCCGTTTACCTCAGATGATCATTGACCTGCACAAAAGGTATCAATAACTCCTTATAAATATCATACAATATCATCAATTGATGTTTACCTAGTCAAGTTATGGTGCCTCATAAGCTTTTCAGTTTGTGATCTCTGTTGGCTGCAGATGACCTTCAATTTCCACCACCGCAATGAATAGGACGACCCGAACTCACAGTGAAGGTCCTAACGCTCAATTTTTTTACAAGGTGTTCATTGAAAACAATCGGGATCATGTACTCACAATGATGCACAAACATAACATTGCCCGATCAAGTTAGGTGTTTCAATATTTGACCTTTGTTGACTTCAGATGACCTTTGACATGCCTACACAAATCATCAGGGATCATTTAAAACATATAATGAACATATACCAAGTGTCAGGTTATTGTGTTTACAAGGTTTTTGCAGTGTTTGACTTCTGTCGACTTCATATGACTTTTGACCTCTACCAAAAACAACAGGGACCATGTATTACCCAAGCCTGATATTTCCCATAAGTTATGGTGTCTACAAGGTTCTCAACTTTTCTATATTTGATATTTGTTGACATGAGTTTACCTTTGACACCCACTATGGGTAATCAACCTATGCCACGTATGGCAAGGACAGTGGGCGTATTGGATTAGCTCATCCCGGGTATAAGAATGCTTCTCACGAGGCTGCGTTAGTTAATAAAACTGACGACCTTTTTGCATATTAGGACTTTCAATTATACAAAATAAGGGAACACCCCTTCCTTACACCCCCACAGGACGGCCTTCAAGCCATCTGCCGCCGCCCCAACAAAAGTGCCCATTACTTGGTAAAGAGCTTCCCCGCCACTCCAACTTGCTTCCGGCGCCCATGGCTGGGTGGACCAAGGCCGGGACCAAGGAAGACGAAGTAAACTGTCAAGTTGCTCAGAGGCAAGGACACGACGTAGCAGGCTTCAATCAAGAGTCGCAAGCACTGCCGCTAGTCTCCTCAAGATTATAAGCACCTCATACCGCTATAAGAATAAAAGAAGACATTGGCACTGAACATGTTCTCTTTTTATTACCTTGTCAGTTATAAATACCATCAGCCATCATAGGGATTTGATTTGGTACACGATACAGTACTATAGCTCAGTGAGCTTGTCAGTTATAAGACCAAATACGAGTAGCCTATACCATCACTTGGCGGTAAAACAATGTTGTTTGAAGCGAGTATCTGTGCTTGGTTGCCGCTAGGAAACACTTTTCACTCACAAAACCGAAGTCCTACTATAGAGTTTACTCGTCAATCATGAAATACTGCCGTCACGAAATTTACTCCGCTAACCGCAATGCCGAAATTGCCAGAGAAATAAGCAAGGAAATTTCAAATTTGACGGCGACAGTTTCGCTAGGCTAGGCCCCTACCCTACCGTTAGTTGCTGTGGACTGTTGAATGTTTATGATGTCAACTGTCTTTAAGGATTTCTTCCAATTTATTGTTATCAAAAGGTCAAAACTGTTGTGTTCTATTATAACAACATCTGTGCATTGTATAATAGTATAGCTATGTGAAAATGAACACGGACACTCGCTTTAACAAAATATAAACGTTTGGGCAGACTTTTTCCAGCTTACTCCTGATTATTGCTCCCTCTGCAATGTGATCATCCTATATAAAAGAAACAAAGGTTGACAAGTCGTCTATCTTTGATTGTTTTTCAGACTATGGTAGAATTGATTTTCTAGGGACACCAATCAAGAATTCACGGAGCCATTCAGGGCAGATCCAGGGTTTTTAGGGAAGGGGGGGGGGGTCATGTCCCGAAGGGCTCAAATCGCCCAGAGAGGAGTTATCATTTCTTTGTACTATTTTGTTAAATAATAATAGGTATAGAGATGCTGAGTTCAATCCTTAGCGCATATGGGGTTGTGAATGACACCGACCTGTTCACGTGGACCTCGACACTGCGAGTTATGATGAATGCGAAATTTGAGCAGGGGACGTGGAGGCGACGGGGCGGGACCCTGCACGAATGTGGCAGACAACATGGCCTGGCTTAAGCTGCGTTTCATCTATTGTCCCGCCAAGCCCCCCCCCCCCCATCCCCTGTGAAATTGGCGCCGTGTCCTAAAGGCTTAATCCTAAATCAGCTAACGTGTGTGAATTTACCCATGTGACACATAAACATGACAAAAGAACTGTCAATGTAGCCTACACCTGTTATGTTAGATAGTGTAAGATAAACTGTTACTAACTTTACTCGATAGGCGGGGCGGATCCGAATATCGATATTCAACTGATATATCGATATTTATCGATAGATCGACTTCAAACCGATATATCGATTTTACACGATATTTTAATGCGTACCGATATTTCGGTTTTTGCGATATTTTCCTCCCCCCCCCCCCATTCTGTATCCCAAATCCTGTATCCGCCACTGATAGGCATTTCATTGAGCATTAATAATGAACCATGACTTGGAAAAATATAACCGTTTATCTTTCTGTCTTTAACAAGTTAAATCCAAAGAGAATTTAAAGTTGTTTTAACTGAGCACTTCAAAACATTCAAAGACCATACAACCGTCGTAAGAACCATACAACCGTCGTAAGATCGAAACTACGGAGACATAAGCTACAGGAAAAATGTTTACCCAGAAATGTTATCATCTTTAAATTGCAGCTGAAAGTGAAGTACGGTAACTTTTACTACACTCCTAAGATTACACTAGTGTCTTTTTTCGCCCATAGAGCAGGTAATCATCCGGCACAGAGATACTTCAGCACTTAGGCCATAACTTCCAATTTTTTCTCGCTGGGTGATAACTCACCAATCACCAAGCATATCGTTGACTCGGCCTGGATCCTGAACCATGCCTGAAAGGATGTTCTAACCATCAGCCCACATACATAGTCAGTTCAACATAAAAAACAACCAGCTAGCATGCTGCTTGATAGTACTTATATCCAGAGACGTCTAGTAGCTAACCCGAGAAGATATTTTTCTTAACATATCGGGCTACCGATATTTCATGCAGGCCCATAGCCAGTAAATATGAATAAGCGGGCAACAACAATACAAGGCGGGCACAACCTGTCATAACATTATGTGAAGCACAGCGGAACTTGCAGTTTCGTTGTGCAAAGTATGAGGACACATGATTAGTCTGCACAGGTGCCACCTCCGTGCCCAGCCTGTTTACGGGTCTGATTTCATGTTAGATTACCAAGTTTGCATTAAATGAAAATGGTCATTGTTTCCTGCTAGACATATAGTTGAAATTTAGACTTATTCTTATTGCACATAGTTGTAAAACTTCATCGTTACCGTATTTCCCCTCCCACTCACTTCTGAAAATGGATCGACGCCCATCCTTTGAATGGAAACTTCATTTATTACTCTCAGGCATTCATACATTTGTATAGGCCAATGTCAATTGTATCAAATAATTCATCTCAACAGTCAATACGAGTTTCCGAGAATGCTGTGGTATGGACTGCACGATAGCGATTTAATACTGAGAGCGATAATATACGCAAGCGGGGTATATTTACTCAATGGTTGCAATAATTGATACCTCCAATTATGATATCAAGAATCGACGACATAAATCCATTCTTTGTCTTTGAAAGGAGCACAGCTAATTGGCTGAAGGTTTCTCTTCTATCAACTGAAATTCAGGATAAGAGATAATAGCAGAGATTGTGTACCTAGGTTTTCAATTCGACGGTTCTTTCGCTATATGCATAGAAATCTAAATTGGTTAGTTATTCAAACTGGACGGATAGGCCTCATGTCTTATCTGTTACTATCAGTGTGCGCATAACGGGTTTGGCTCCATCTTGGGAGCGTTGTACAGTACCGTATTCAGATGGGTACTGATACAGAACGTCCGATTTCAGCTGTAAATAGTACTGGAATTTTACACGATTTGAGTAGTAGCACCAGAGTTCGGACACGTAATTTTGATTATTGAAAAAATACTGTTTGAATCACATGAATGACGTATACAAATTATTTATTTCATTCACACAAGGTCACCACGTACTCTCCCCGATTGCCCTCTCTCCTTATACATAACAATAAAATAGTGATTACCGTACAAATAAAATTGGGTAAATAATATAATAACAAATGATCATCTCACCAGTCATGATTTGTGCACTAGTCAGGCTTGACAAATTAACCATCAAATACAATAGTCTGCCAGATGATTCCAGATTGTGAATACGTCCAAAGCCGAACTTTGGACGCCTAGCTGCCTAGCATCGCAAATGACACATTGGCTGGCTCATGCATACAAACTACACATCAGTACATGTAGGCTATGTCTGTATGTGTCAGTGTCAGTGTGCATGGTGAATGCGAAAGGCGAATATAGAAACACGCAATTGCGGGGTAAAGGTGTATTGTATGCCGTGGTATACTGTTAACCGTGTAACACTCTCAAGGTAGAGTACCAGCACACAATTAAGGTAATAAGGAATCCACACCCGTTTATGTATCTCTACTCAATAAATTTATTCTATATAAGTTGTATCTATTAATGCTGAGCATCGAACAACAAGATGGCATATAAGTATCATTTTTAAGAATTTGTCTCAAGTTTGTTTTTTGATGAAAAAAAAGCCAGAAGTCATTGGCAACTCTGAACAGAACGCGAGTTTATTTTAATTTTATCTGACTTCAGTAAACAGTACTATAACCCAATCCTAATATTTGCTGGTGATATAACACACAACTGTGTGAAATTTAACCCACTCTTTTCCTTCTCATGTTTTAGGACAATTATACATTACTGTTTTTCATGTTGTCAAATTTGTATTTACAGAGGCTGTTCAACCGCAAGTACGCAAACACAATGATACCAGAACAAAATAACAGTAGGAATATACAAACTATTGTACCTGTTTTTATTTTTACCACTAAGCAACAGTGTACCAAACTATCATGGTTGCTCGCGGCACGGTCAAAACGTATTCAACTGTAGGGAAATCATTGATTTCTCGTAATAATTTATAATTGCTGCTCATATTTCACGACTCCCGGACCCACAACGCTCGGGATCTAGTGATAAACACTGGCGGACCCAGTACCACCAGGGCTATTTGCCCCAACCTAATTCAATATTTTTCAATCGAATGCTCAAAATAAAAAAATAAAATTATAGCACCAATTTTGCGTCTACGCATCCGGCGTGGGTAAACGGTAAACCTCTTCTTATTCTTCTCCCCAATGTCACAGATCATTAACACATTATTTGGCACTACCAATTTATGTTTTTGGTATATAAATGATATATCCGTCTATTAGGCTATGTAGTTAATATTGAATGCGGAGGATTATTAAATAAGATTTTAGGTTAAACAGTTAAAGGAAGTCAGGTCGTGTCACTCTAAGTGCTTGTCGGTTGAGTTAAATGGAGGTACGGTCTTCCTGTAATTCTATATACATCATTTTCCTTAGATTTTCCATTGATTTCATATCACTTTCGAATGTGAAAACATTATCATACAGGATGCATTTACTGGCAATACAAATATGCACACCACAGTTACACCCATCTTGCTGGATTGGATATTTAAAGTGTTTTGTGAGTATATGGAACGTCCAATCATCGTTTCGAGGTTGACTCAGTTTTGATGCATAGTAATGGTAAGATAATGAGCGCATGAAACGATTCAGAGCTATTTTTGTAGACTGTGAAATTGACTGCCCCAATGGATCTAGGATATCAATATGTAAACTAGATGATACTCTGAATATGAACATAATCCAATGTTGATCATTCACATTGTATGGAGATAACACAATGTCGTAATTCTGAAAGATGTTGCGTTCATGAAGGCCTGTTGTATAACATGACCGGATATAGTTCTCTGTAGTTGGTGGTTGTCGCGAGAGCTGCTGGTGTATATCTGTTTCAAGAACTAACACTCTATATTTAGATTGTCTGGCAACTAATGATATATATTCATAAATAAGATCGTCTGGTAACCAGTCGGATGTTAGCAAAACATTTCTGATATTATTTTGACAACGTTTAGCTACGAAGTTGGGACTAACTCTGAAGTTTAATTCATTACTAGAAATTACAAGTTCCGTTTTGTCTACTTCGCGCAGGCGCATATCGTCTCTCAAGTTTTCCAAATTATTAGCCTTCCTATACCAGCATATCAATGGAGATATACACTGTAAATTATTCTCATGCGTTTGTTTAAATACGACATCGTGTTCTGTCAAATCTAAATACCCAACAAGACATAGTTTGTACGCAATGTCAGATACGGGTGTTCCAATATCTGCGGGGTTATGTTGCCTAAGTAATAAACGATTTGCTATCTTTTTTTGGGAAACAGGAGAAGAAACAATCTGAATATATTCGGGATAATGTATAAAATTGTTTCTAACAAATGTGTCTGGATGTTTACATTTATTGGTTGAAGTCAATTTCTTCGTTGTTTGTTGAAGTTTACGCTGGATACATGATGAATCACATATAATGCCTATTTCAATGTTACAATCGAATTTCTGTAACACACTGTTAGATGCCGCACATGATCTACAAACAAAGTGATGTATAAAATATGCTGTAAATATCTTTCCTGCTCTTCTCAACAGGTGTTCAACAATCGTTTTAATTGTTAATGGACTACTTAGGGTTGAGCGATACACCTTGTTATACTTCATAATAGAATGCAAAATATATTCTATTTTTCGTAACACATTAACTACAGGCTCCTTTTCTACTTCAATACAATCATCGTCAACACCACAATCATCCCCATTGAATGGCTCTCCGTGTATAGTTGTATCGTTATTTGCTTGCTCCCTAGTCGTTGTTTGGATGTCTTGTTCGTTGCGGCCCTGTTCAGGATGATGAATATCATATGGCGGAACTGACGATTGTTGCAATAACCCATGTGAATCACGCGTTGAGTCACAATTCGGTAAGTTTGACTGGTGGTGTACGTTTGGATAGGGAACATTCATTTCCTGTTCGTAGAACAAGATGTAAGCATCACGGGCAGTCTCTTGGATGTTGTATTTCCTACAAATGGTATCGTCTATCACAATGTAATCATCAGCTGATCGAACAACACACGAAAAGTGACCTTCTTGCGACGATTCGCCACGATGCTGAATAATGGAATGTAGAGCAAATTTGGTTGGTTTAGGATTACCGGAAGAATGTAAATTGAGTTTTGGAGAAATTTTTAGTTGATAATTAATTCTATCGGTATTAGTATACCTAGTTAGTACTATAGGGAGAAGTTTGGGGACCCTAAAATACTTGTTTTGCATGTGAAATTATCCGCAGTCGATAAGTTTGAGCACGTTGTGTTCTCGCAGGTTAAGGTTATAGACGTCTCCGTGAAATGATTTTGTATAAGATCCTCTACTGATATTTGTGTGTTTCCTGCATAATTGCACATGTCCATACTTAGGCAAAGACTTTGATCTTTCTCAAACGTTGTCCGTCTTGATCCACAATTTTTACATTTTCTTTCTTTCACACACAGTAAACTGACGACATTGAGACGACTTAGAAGTGGTATTAAAAATGATTGAAGAAATTCCCCAGCGTCATTTTCTCGACCTAACTGAAATTTACACTGATTGCAAACAATAGTTAATATATTAGTTAATTCATTCATACTGACTGAATTGATGCGAGAAGATAGAAGGATACTGCATATGTCGAAAAGATGGTTGTATGCGCTAAAGTGATCAGTATCTCTAAACATAAACCTATTGGCGTGATCGAAAAATCGTCGAATACAAGACAAACGTGCAAAACACTGGATGGTTGCATTAAACCAACAATTGTTCTGAGCATTTTGTAGTCCGACGATTTGCATGTTATTTTTTTTTAATTTATCAGGACTGTGTTTTTCCGCCCGAGCTGGGGTCTTTGGTTTTGAAAATGATGCTGGGTTATATTTGGGGGCTTTTTGGAATACTCCTTCTTGCGTATGTCTATGTTTCTTTTGCCATGTTTCCTGTATTGTAGTGGTGTGACGTTTATTAGTGGATGTCTGTGTAATTATCTGATCTTTGTATTTACGTTGTATGCCTATTAAATCGCGGTAGTAGGTATCTAGGTACTCGTCTAACCGTTTAACTTTTCGATCGCCTAGTTGAATGAATTTTAGGACTTTCATTCGCGATTCCGAGTGTCCAATTGTTCGCGGTAACTGTGTTACATGGCCCTCACTAATTAAATTTGGAATATTATTGATGTTTACTTTAGTGTGTCTGCTCAGGTCGTCAAGAAGCAGACCTGACCACAAAGCAATTGACGGAAGAAGTACTTTTTCTACTTCAGTTAAAAAAATTGGACCGAAGAATTCATTATCGGGTAATCCTTCTGATTTATTTGAAATATCAGTAGCATGTTCTATGATATTGCGGGTAAATGTTGCAAACGGGGAAGGTGTCCTTGTGAGGAAGTCCTCCTCAGTCAAGTCATTATCGAATGCGATCCCTGCAGTTGCCTCTTCTTCGTCAGTTATCTGTGACACAGGTTCTATTTCAGTTTCGTTAGCTGACGATTCTCCAATTTTGGCGATCGAATTCGATAAAAATGCAAGAGATGATTTTACGCCATTAGAAACTACAGATGCTTGTAATACTGTTGCAAACCTGTGTAGAATAAGTGCAAGCTGTGTAATTGTAGCAGCATTCAACATTAAGCTAATGCAGTACATAGCAAACCGATACTTGTGTTTATAATGTCGTTTACATAAAACTTTAGCATTCTTCATAAAATGACTGGCACAAGCATGTGGTATTGTCATTTGTTTTTCTGAAGGTGTTGCAATACCGCGAACAATTTTCCAAGCTCTGTTGTAAAAATCCATTAGGGTTTCATTGTTAAAAACGATAAGGGCAGCTAGTAAAAATACCCATGCTCTGTCGCTATTGATTTGGCGAGGCCTAGAAAGTTTCTTATATCCATACAATCGTTTCTCATGCTGTCTAAATACATTCAACCAGTCCAGAATTGTAGAAAGACAATGACTGCTCGAAACCAAAATACTAACTGGTAGTGTTGTCCCGCGCTTCTTTAAACTTCTCACACATAATTCATAGTGCAACATTCTACCTGACGTTAAAGTAGACCTTACGCAGCCACCTGTAGCATCCCAAAATACGACATCTTTTCCACAAAGGTCATGCCACAGCCTTACACCTGCCTCAGTGAAGCAGATGGTATAAAGCGGTATTAAAGTAATCTGTTGTATAAAACCTTTTATTTTACTTCCTTCCGCTGATTCCTTTATTTGCTTTTCTCTGATGAGACGTAAGCTTTTTAACTCATCAATGTGCAGTCGTCCCTGTATGTTTGCCTCACTCGAAATTTTCTGCAAAACATGCTCTGACTGGCCGCATGCATCTCTGTTGCCTGCCTCGTACACCTTTGAGTTCATCCGTGATTGTTTATTGATAAGTAATTTAAAAGGTTTTGCGCCTAAAGTGAAGAGATCCTTGTATTCGCGCCTTTCAGGGCCGCGTATTGGCCTGGAATGTATTTCATGTGTGTTATGTTTCATACGGCCACGATATGTAACATAACACATGAAGTTCCGATGTAAATTAAGGTTTATATTAATAGTGCAGTCTACAAATGCGCACCTTCCTGTTGCAGTAAACAACGGGGCGTAACTTTTTCGTTTAACTGCAGTGGTGACTTTGTGCCACTTAAACATAAAAGCACAATAAGGGTTGGACATTCGGATTCCTTCCAGAAAAGCACCCTGCCACTCACCACTACGAAAACATCTACCGTTTCTTATCTTCAAAAGTTGTCTCCATTTAGATTTCGAAAATTTAAAGCATGCTTTGTTTGGTGTCACATATTTGGTGAATTTGGACTTAATAGGAGTTTTCTTTTCCTGGTGACCCAGCGATTCGAGCGTCTTGTCGGTGATGGTAACATTAATAGTGGAGTTGTCTACAGGGTTACTAACTTGGGAATCATGACTAGGCCTACTGCATTGTGTTTCATCTGTATGATCTATTTCACTGCAGCCACGCCTGTTTTCAACAATCGGCATCATGTTGGAACTGTTATGTGAAGGTATGGGAAGCGGTGGGTCGGGTGGGGTCTGAGGTTGGTCAAAATTCGAAGTATGGTCTTGGTGGATGACATGGGACATATGATCCTCGAAATGTGCCCTTGCCTCTGTGCATTCGTTGCCGTTTTGAGACTGTGAATTGTAACATGATGGTGTAGGTGATGTTCGTTCAGAATGAATTACTGTCTCTAAGTTGCCAACGATGGACGTGCAGGGGTTAATGCGCCCGTTTAATGGATTTAGCGTTATCTCTGTAGGCCTACTGGTAACATTGTTTGTATATGCGTGTTCCAATGAATGATGGGTATGCTCACCACTAAAGTTGACGTCAATATCCTGCTCGGGTGCAGTAGGTATGCCAGTATGCCTCTTTAACCTCATTTTAATCGGCAACGGCATATTAGCAGATTTAGTGATGTTAGGTGTTCTAGTAACTGTAAAGTCCATTAACGAATCTTTCTTGATGTCGCTGCGTGGTATGTCTCGTGGTGGGGAATCATCTTTGTCAGTTGTCACGTAGGAAACGATAGGTCTATGTACTGAACTGTCCTCATTTATAGAGTAATTGCAGCTTTTTAATCTTACCTTACTGTGTAGTGGGGTAACAGGTTTTGGCTCTACAATTTCTTTCTCGGTGCTAATATTGAGGGACGAATCTACCCCACCCAGTTCAAATGAGTTTTTTGTTCCTGATTCAGCCATACGGTTTTCATCACGGGGGCTCGCGTTGACTGAGCTGTTGTTGAGAGGGGATGTGTACGTCGGATTCAAAATGATATCAGTCTGCCCTCTCTTCAAAACCCTTGTAGTGCCGCTACATGCATTCACCCCACATATGAACAGTATGTTAGTCCCTGATTTTATTTCTAGAGGTACGCCCATGCATTTGTAATGATACCATTGTTTACAGTTGCTGCATTGCATATACTGCTCATTTTTATCACAGGCTTTGAGACATATGCAATACTTCCTATTTTTTGTATGCGCTACTTCGGGAATTACCCAGTTATCTGAAAGACGTTTGCATTTGATGGTTCGTTTGTGTTTTTTCTTTTTTGAATCAATTTCTGCCACTTTTCTAATGACACCGCCTCTATCCTGCTTCCATATGTGCCACAGATTGTGAGCTTTCTTGTCCGCACTACCACTCATAGCCAAACGTTCACCGACCATTCTACATTGTCTAATTGACGGCTTCAGACATCTGACATCTGACGATGTCGGGTAAAGTACGTCTGCAAACGCTTGGGCAACCTCCTCGTAGTTTACTCTTTTCCAAGTTTTGGGGGTTTTCGTTTTCTTTCCTCCTCCAAGAACTGGAATTCTTCTTGGTCGCCCATTTTTATTCTGTATATTTAATTTCAAATTAGGATAAAAAGTTACAAAATTATTATAAGGATAATCTATAGCATAGGCCTATACTTAGGGTCGGATAAACGTCACCCATACATATTCACACACACACACACACAATTTCCTCCAACATCATGCTTGTTATCACTCCAGCTGCATAGAGGTTTTCCACGACGCGCAGACGCGCAAATTTGTTGCCCCCAAGCAAACCGGCATGACAACAACTTCCAAGCATGATAAATTCTTCAAAACTGTTACCAGAAAGAAGTTAGAGTATTTTATAGTGAAATTGTTATTGGAAATATTGAGTTATAGGTTATGACAGGTTATGTTACAAAATCTAGACAATTATTGAGGTAAATCTGATAAAATTCGGAGTAAGTTGACTCAATTTCTCTGCCACGTGTTCGCCGTGTGCGTAGTTAGGGTTATCACACATGTAGGGTTGCGTTCTTCGTATATCACGCTATTGTATCAGCTTGAAACGGAAGCGCGTATATAAGTGTTCTCATGGTTGGACATCTGCGCGTACGCGTTATCGTGCGTCCTACGCTCTGGCATACACAACATTACTAGAGTGAAACGCGCACGCAACTGGAGTGAGACGCGCATGTTTTGGCGAGAAATTGTGTGTGTTTATATATGAGTGATGTGTCACCAAGGCCCGGCAATGCATCACTAGGCGCCGTATACACAGTCGAAGCCATCACGCAGACAGAAACCGGACGACGCGTTGCCCCCCAAACAGCGCCCTCCGTAAGGTAAATTCTGTGTACATGTACGACGCATAGAACTAAAAAACAACCCTCTGACCACATGTCTTGTTGTCACGGTGATTCCTAGCTAGAGTGGCGTTAACCGTAGCGGTGTTCTCTCTGCAGCGAGGAGCGTCACAGTCAGAACAATATCGTCTATCGTTTCGTGTTACTAAAGTGAGGGCGTGCTTTCGGGGCAACAGTTCAATTGGCAGCATTATTTCGCGTGCTATAGCCTCTCCAGTTAATTATAATACCTCCATGTGTGTCACCGACCGCCTACATAACAAGGTTACCCTGTCTACCCGGAGGGCAACGTGATGTCACGTGAAAAACCTGTAGGCCTATATGCCGGAGCGGGAGACGCACGCGAACGCGTACGCACAGTTATCCGAACCCGAGAATAGAGGTTCTTTTCACGACGCGCAGACGCGCAAAATATTTACTATTGCCCCCCAAACAAACCGGCATGACAACAACTTCCAAGCATCAGAAATTCTTCAAAACTGTTACTAGAAAGAAGTTGGAGTATTTCAAAGTGAAATACAATTGTCTAGTTTTTCTAACATCACCTGTCATAACCTATCCTTGATTAGTTCCAATAACATTGGAACTAATCAAGGATAGGTTATGACAGGTGATGTTAGAAAAACTAGACAATTGTTGAGGCGAATCTGATAAAATTCGAAGTAAATTGTTTCAATTTCTCTGCCACGTGTTTGCCATGTGCGTAGTCAGGGTTATCACACATGTAGGGTTGCGTTCATCGTATATCACGCTATTGTATCAGCTCACAACGAAAGCGCGTATATAAGTGTTCTCACGGTCGAACATCTGCGCGTGCGCGTTTTCGTGCGTCTCACGCTCCGGCATATACAACATTACTAGAGTGAAACTTGCACGCAACTAGAGTAAAACGCGCATGTTTTGGCGGGAAATTGTGTGTGTGTATGTGTATTCATATATGAGTGATGCTTCACCGACCGCCTCCATGGGGAGGTTACCCTGTCCACCGGAGGGCAACGTGACGTCACGTGAAAAACTTCTATAGGAAATATTCGTACAACCATGACGCGTACAAGAAAACGTTCATGCGCGCGTATGTAGCTATGAGGTCAACTTCGAAGTTGCCCTCTTAGCCATGTGTGTATGTATGCTTAGGCCTCCTGTGTGCAACGCGCGTGCAGATAAGTACACAGTCTATTATATATATATAGGTCTATGGGCCGGATTTACAAAGACTTGCGTAAGTGTTTGCGTACGACAATTAGGTTACGAAGTCCGTACGCACTTTCGTAAATGGTATTCACAAACCTCGCGTACGCTGTTCGCAAAGGTAAAAGTAGCACAAACAGTTGATTCATGCGTAGCCAATGACTAACCTCGTTACAAAGCGGCCACGGCCAATATATCAACGAGCGTGATGCATGTATCCTTAAAACCCTTTATGTACCACAATTTTCCATACTTTGGCCAGAAAATTCCCAGAGTCTCAGAAGTCATCAGAAACTGTTTTACTAGATAGAACAGGGCA
>JAODUJ010107476.1:0-11430 GCA_027564615.1 Psolus chitonoides | reverse complement strand
TGGGACATGTCCCGTATGTCATTATCTTCGGTAATAGTGTGTCTTAAATCATCGATGGTGGCACCTCTAATACATTTCACCCTGGAATTGTCTTCCAAGAAATCTCTCTTCGAAACATACCTCAGCATAGAATCTCCAACAATAAGCACTTTGGGTGGAGCCGTTGGGATGGGCGGTGTTGGACGTGTTCCCTGGGTACTTGTGCTTTATGTATACATGGAAGTATCATCGATGTGGTCTAGGCTTTTTTGGCGTAGTTTGATCAGTCGTAAATTTAGGTTTCGACAGTTTTGACATGTTTTCCTGCAGATGAATACTTTTACTGAGGGCCTCTTGTAGTTGATGTTGAGTGGTTTGGAGCTGGCCGGGCATTCTCAGGCATAGTTGACAGAACCACCTTGACTTTGGTCCTTTTGTTGGCGGTTTTACCAGTCCGACACATTGAACATGATAAATAATCCCACAAAGGTCACAGTTTACCGGCTTCGCTTCCTCACCCGATGGAAAAACACAATGCTGACAACAGGTACTAAGCCGGATTTCATCCGGATTAGTTTGGCAAGCTTGACTGGTAGCACTTGCGGGTGTTTGGGCCGTCGCCATGGTAACGTTGTGTCACGAATACAGTTTTTGCAGAGTGGATTCGATTATTATATACAGCCTAGTCTAATAGTAACAGTGCACTAGCATATTGCAGTTACTGTAGCCTAACGTTAAACATGAGAGCTATGCTGGTAACCGACGTCGTCCGGTGAATATTTCAGTGAAAATTGCACATTGCGATATCGTATAAGTCATAAAAGCCACTTCTAAATGTCTAAAAGGTTCAAATGATAGCTAAAATCCATAGAAAAGCACACACAAATGTTTAAAAATATAACAGAATTTTATCAAAATCGCGGACCAAAATATAGCCGTTGCCACCATGCAGTGTGATAAGCTCCAGGGTAGAACAGATGGCCATGATCCGTTTGGTTGAACTAAAAGCAATACTACGTTTGATATGACCAGGATGACAACTATCAACAAAAAATGAAGCATAGTATCAGTGGGCTTACGATAGACATCTGTCCCCAGTGTTCCGTCAGCTTTAAGTGTAACTGTAACATCTAGAAAATTAATCGAGTCATGAGAAAGGTCTGCTATGAACTTTATGGATGGGTGAAATGAGTTTAAGGGCTCAAGGAAAATGCGGAATTGATCCTCACCATATAATATAGCCAGATAAATAAACAATCATCTAAATAGCGCTAAAAGACTTCTGTGGTCAAGTCCCACTTAGAGAAAAACGATCGTTCAAGCTCAGCCAAAAAAATATTGGTGTACGCTGTGGCCATCTTTGTTCCTATTGCAGAACCCGATGTCTGTAAATATAAATCGAAAATATAACTCGAAAATATTCTTCTTCAGAACAATATCGGCTATTGCACAGACACCTGGCACTACATCCTCTGGAAGCCGTTACCTGTTCATGAAAGAACGTAAATCATCCATACCATCTTGGTGGGGAATAGAAGGATATAGTGCAACTACATCAATCGAAGCTAGCAACGACCCTTGAGGGAGAGGTGGCAAATTTCTCAATTTACCAAAGAAATCAAAGGTGTCCTGTATGAAGGGAATTATGAGATTGATGGAATAATCCACCAATTCACGTAGGGGAACCATTCCCCGTGATAACAGGACGCCCGGGCACGCAAGCTTTATGTACCTTTGTCCGAACATAAAATCTCGTTTTGTGTCCACCGGTGAAGCAAAATGATAGATTTAGTATAAAGTTTGTCAAGAATGTTATTAATAGTAGCAATGATCTCATTACTCACGTCCTCTTCGAGTTTCACATACACATTTTAATCTGCCAGCTGTCTATTGCATTCACTAATGTATCGGTCTCGGTCCATAACCACAACTGCCCCTCCCTTATCCGCCTCCTTAATGATAATATCCTTGCAACCCATGAGACCTTTCAGAATCTGACGTTCCCGAATTGTAAAATTTGAATGAAAGGGATCATCCGGCGCATTCAGGATGTCATGTGTTACTTCTGAAATATACGACTCCAGATACTGGTCCCCGGTTGGAGGTTTGAGGACAGATTTTGTTAAATCTTCTCAGTTTGTCAGTTTGTAAGGAAGGGTTATCGATCACATAACAATGGGATTGATAATATATAGCCATATTGACGTCATTCTAAAATTCTACTACAACTGGTTGGTTCGACACGTTCCTATTTACCACACGGAAAATTTCGTCGATGTCTCAGGATTTTTGCACAGATTCATTTGGATTACTCTCAGGAACTGTAATGTTATTGAATATTCATTAGATATACATGTGCGAACTTTGCACTGCAATTATAGTCTGCACCTGTATGTTAATGAGTTGCATTTGCATATTAGTATATAAGTTGGAGCACGCCGCTTGCTCGTCCTTGTTTCGCCCTGTCTCTCCATCCGTCAACATGAATCTTGGACATCTCATCCTATATCTGTCCTGTACAGTATGACTATGTTATGCAGTAAATATACTAAGTTGTTACACTCAACGTCGACTGTGTTCTACTTGATTGCTTCAAAGAACTCATTATTATCTTAAATGCATAATTACAATGCAATCAATATTTACCCGTAGCCCAACCTAACAACAGTAACACTACGTTACATTACAATAACCGTTAGGCCTAAGCTAGCATAGGCTAGGCCTAACGTTAGGCGGCTCTAATTTGTATCAGTTAGGCCTCGAAATGCTTTATTTTTAGGGCAGGCCACGTTGGCCTTGGAATATACATATTTTGGGAAGGCATCAAGGACCAGGGCACTGAGGCCAAAACTATAAATTTGACAAGGGCACCAATGCCACTATTGAAAGGCTAGGCCTTGAGTTTTGAATCATATGAATCGTCTTGAAAAAAAAGCCCAGCTTGTGCAAGGAAGCAATGCGTTCAACAAAGTCAACAGGTGCAAGTAAAACCAGGGAAGCAGTCTGCATTCCCCTCGGGCCTCAGCACTGGTAAATTGGTAGTGCCAGATGCTGGAACTGGTGAATAGATGGAACAGTCACCGAGGCTGTGGGTGAATTATTCCAAATAGGGATAACATGCAGGAAGGAGTATTTGTAAGAATTTACTTTTGCCTGGATGGTTTGATACCCGCATGTGTTTACAGTTCTACTCGGCCTATTTGCATTTTTAACACAACTCGGAAAAGAAATATTACCTAACCCATACCTAATTTTGATAAAACATAGAACATTTATGGAGGAGTCTAGTGTGAAAAGAGAATTCCACTGGAGATTTTGAAGCATCTCAGTAACACTAACACTAGCTGTTCTGTCGAAGTAATTTGTGATAAAACGAGCTGCTTGGCGCTGAATAGCCTCTAAAGAATTTATTTGACCACTGGCCTATGGGTTTCATACTGCTGCCGCAAACTCTTAACTTGGGACGCACCAAGACTTCATAAGCACCCTCCGTGACATCCTTGGAGCAAGATGTAAGATTTCTCCTGGGAACACCTAAGGTGCTACGAGCGCTGGAAGTGATATTTTGCACATGTTCTTTGGAGTCGAGGTGTTCACTGAGTGTAATTCCCAAGTATTTGTGCTTGGGCGTTTGCACAATGCCTTGACCGTCAATACTAATTAAATTAAATTTAAATTTACGGGTTACTTGGGAAAATTAACATTTTGAAGTATTGAAACTCATTTGCCACATATCGACAAAATTGAAGACTCTCTGAAGATCCTTTCGTAGTTTAATTAAACTGATCATTACTGCTTTTAATTTCTCTATATGAAATACTGTAATTGGCAAACAATCGGGGAGTCGAATCTATACCCGGAACAATATCATTGACATAAACCAAAAAGAGAGTTGGCCCCAAAACAGATCCCTGTGGAACGCCTGAGGTGACTGTGGACCACTTTGAGTGAGCGCCATTTACCATGACACTTTGCTTACGCCCTAGTAAAAAGTGTTCTATCCACTTATGGTTTTTTCCCTCTAATACCATAGAAGCCAAGTTTGACTGAGAGTCTGTGGTGAGGAACTTTGCCAAAAGCTTGATTAAAATCCAGGAGCAATATATTTGCCCGCCCACCACGGTTCAGGACCTCTGCCCGATCATGAGTTGCCTGTATAAGTTGAGTCTCACACGACATCTTCTCCCGAAAACCATGTTGTTCATCAATAATAATTTCGTTTTCAGCTAAGTATTGTGAAATGTGTGATGGTATAATATGCTCCAGGATCTTTCAGCATATGCAAATAAGGCTAACCGAGCGGTATTTTTCCGGGGATGATTTAGAACTCTTTTTTTTATATACAAACCAGTAACCAATGCTGTCTTCCAGTCAAATGGCAGAACACCTGAGTCACTCGTGGGAATGTCTAGTTCAGTTGCATAGTCGTGAAGAAATGTAGCAGGGATATTATCTGGCCCACTAGCCTTGTTGCAATTTAGTCATTGGAGTTGTTTTACGACTCCAGTCAGGCCAATATCTAGTTGTTGGATATTTTTGAAGGATGACTCCCCTTTCGAGGGCATAAATTTTATGTCTTCTTCAGTAAAAACTGAAGTGAATTGGCTAGTTAGTGCCTCAGCTATTTTTTATCAGTGTTTGTGTGTGTCATGCCATTGACTATGAGTGGGGGATGCTCAATGGTTCTCTTTTCAGCGATCTAACGCAAGTCCAGAACAAAAATTCTCATATGAATTACGAGTCCTTCAAATCCTCACTGAAAACATTCTTATTTAAAGAGTATTATCTGAATTTTCAATTCCTAATTAATTTTCGATAATTTCTTAATTTTTAATTTTTTAATGCATTCCTAATTTTTGGTTTATGGAAAGTTGTACGATTTTACCGAAATTTGTGTTAATATACAATTCTATTTACTTTTGTGAAGCGCGTTGGGATATGTTATGAATATTGTAATGCGCTATATAAGAATAAAGTATTGATATTATTATTATGATGGTCATGACTGTCCGTACAAGGCTGGTTACATGGTTACTGAAAGAATTCCAAGCGTGGGCCTTGATTAATGGGTCAGCTAATTTGTATTTTCTATATAGTCTGTCTCTTTTCCTCATTTATTCTATAATTAACTGATTTATCCAAGGGTATGAATGTTTAGTTTCAAACATCTTATGAGGAATGAATTTCTCCATATGGAAGTTTACAATTTCCTTGAATTTTTGCCGATTTAGGTCCACAGAATTTTGTTCAGGGTTTCCCTCAAAAAAGGCTTTGGAATATTGTTTTAGTGAACTCTTTAAGGAGCTAACATCAGCTTTATTATACATAGCATATATAGTTTCCTGGGAGGTTTTTGCCTATTCTTAGGCCGGGGGAGACATTTATATCACAGATGGGTCTGAATACTAGAAATGATATTTTGTATATCAGTAAATACCAAATCTAACACATTTTGGGAAGCCTGTCTAGTAACATAAAATACCAGCTGAACAAGAGACAAGTCACCTAATATTTTGAGTACAGTATTATGGAGACGTTTTTGCTGGCTTTTTGCTCTGGTGCAATTTACACGCCAGTCTATGTCAGGCAAGTCTTTCCCAATCAAATTCCGGCGATGGATGATCCGTAAGGAAACACACCGCCATGATTGATGTATCCTCAATAAGAATGTCTCCACATAATTAGTCGCGTTCAAAGTTCAAAGGCAATATGAAAAAGTATATACAAAACGACTCTAACGGGTTTTCTTTGAACAATTTTCTATACACAAAAACTTCAAGAAATTCCTCCTAAAGAGAAGGTTAGTGAACCCATAGATGAATGGGTTGATGGTGGAATTACACCACTGAAGATAAGACACGACCTCCCAAACCCAGCCTGGTATACAACCTTTACAAAAAGACCCTATGATCGCACAAATAAAGTACGGCAAACAACAGACACAGAATACGCTCACCAGAACAGTTAGCGTTATCGCAGCCTTTCGGTGTCTCCTAAACTCAGTCATATCCCGGCGGATGTGTGACTTCTGTTGTCCACATCTTTCCGTCGCGTTAACGGAGGACACCGTTGGCTCCTCGGTTCTCAAGATGTGTCCATTGGTGCGAATCGTACCATTGAGGTTTTGGTTCTCAACGAAATTTATGCTAATGGGGTCTGAAGCACCTCCATTCTTCTCTCCTAGTTCGACCGGCTCGTGTTGTATGTTGGTGCCAGATATATATTGAAATACCGTCACACTATGCGTGTCGAGACCCTGAGCGTCCGTAATTTGGTATTTGGTAGCCACGAGCTCCCTGGAGCGTTCGCGTACATTACGATAAACGTTAATGTTCAAGGAAACCAGAGTGAAGAATGGAACGATGAACCAGACCACCACTTCAAAGATGTTGAACCACTCCGACTCAAGGACCTCTAAATTGCAGTTCTCGAAATCAAACTCCATGTCGTCATCTATCACCGGGAGGACGATCGCGATGAAGAGATAGAGGAGAGTGATAACTACCCAAGCTACAGACAGGACAACGATCACTTGACCTAATGTTTGAAAACTCTGGTAGGCGAGACCTTTGTTCAAGAGCCAGTAGCGATCGAGGGAGACGAAGATGACGGTGACGATAGATACCCGACACACAGAATAATCGAGTACAAGCCAGAGTTTACAATATATCGTACCGTATGCCCAGGCACCGTTAATCCACCAAAGAGTGTTGAGTGGAAAGATGAAGATACCGACCAGTATATCCGTAATAGAGAGATTAAGGATGATCGTATAGGCCACATTTCGTCGTATTTTTTCGTCTCGTATGTACGCCAGGATTACCATGAGATTGCCGACGACGGTAACGAAAGATAGAACAACGTTAGCGACAACTATCACCCAAAGAGGCGTAGCTCCTTCCTTGCTTCCGTCAGAATATGAAGCTGTAATACTGGAATAATTATCCATCCTGTTTTATGTACGTCTCCTGTAACGGTATTTGAAAGTTGAAAAAATATCGAGGGAACATTCGAGCACTTAAATCTCTCGATGGTAGGAAAACGATTGTATCCTTTGTCCTGTCTACGTAAGGATTTTAGTTTTCCGAAGTTCACATATGTGTCGAATTAACTTTATTGAATAAATAAAATGCGTTCCACCATTATTCATAATAATAAATCTATAATCAAGAGAGCGGGCCGAGTCTATCCTGAACGACACCTTTTATTTTTGACTGCTACATCTTGCTAAAGGATTGTGATTCCCAAAATATGAACTTGAATAACTGGAGTAATTATCCATCGTATATCATGCACGTCCAGTCGTCTACTGAGCCGGTTCTTACTAGCTGACAATTTTCGATGAAATATCCAAGCATGTGAATCCCCGGATGAGAGAAACGGCACTCAATCCCTTGCGTTACTGGTAGGTTTCGATTTTCTATTTTTAAATATGCTAATATTGCACTCGTTCCACGTTAATAACTCAATAACCAAGGAAGTGTATCGAGTTGATGAGACTCATCCCCAACAACAATTTATTTTATTTTTGATTACTACATCCTTGCTACATCCAAATAATGAACTTCAATAACTAGAGTAATTGTCCATCCTCTATTATGTCTCCTGTAACCGTATTTCAAAGCTGAAAAATAATGAGGGAACTATCAAGCATTGAATCCCCCGATAGGAGAAGAAATATTTTATTCTTTGCGTTGCTTGCTGAATTCTAGGTAATATTTCTGAAAATTCTAAGATCGTACACGTCTCACATGAATAACTCAATAACCAAGAACTGAAAGAAGTGTATCGGGTAAACACGACTCATCCTTAACAGCACATTTTATGTTTCCCTGCTACATCTTACCAAACGGTTAGCGATTCCCATAACATTAACAAATGTCGATGATATGTTCCAGCACTTAAATCCCCGACGGAAGTTTCTATTTCTAATGATTCTAAGATCACTTGCATTTCACATTGATAGCTCAATAATCATGAAGTGTATTAGGTAACTGATACTCAACCTGAACGACGCATTTTATGTTTGTTCAACTGCTACATCCTTCTCAACGATCAATAATTCTCGAATGTTCCGCGGCACCTCTTTGTTATTGAAAATGCTTCGTTGATAAATGTCATTCCATCTGCTTAACATATTTTTCATTTCATTTCATATATTTGTTTTCTCACAAGATTTACAATAATATCATATCATACATACAAATTATAAATTCAAGTGCATTGTGAGAGGAAGTATTCTAATAAGCCACTGGGGCTTATCAAAGTAGAATACTCCCTGAAGAAGGTCATATTTAAATAAATATAATGGAAATACATAAATAACAGAGAGATAGAGTCAATTTGAAATGCAATCAAGAGAACACCGTTCAAAGTAAAAGCTTTTAAAGAGGGCATGAAATGGGTTTATAAAAATCTTTAAATAGACGTATTAGCATTCTAAAAACAACATCTCACTCTTTATTTCTTTCAAAATCAATTCATTCTTAAGAAATGAGCGTTTTTATCACTGACGCAAACCTAAAAGTATCCGTAGACACTAACGTAGCCAGAGGGTGCAGTGGGTCAACAAGGGGGTTTTGTCGTTACATCTGTGGTTTTGTGGGCAAATGTGTACGCTTGTCGGTGCATTCTGCATCCTCTGCCTCCTCACTTTCGACACCCAAGCGACGCTAGTGTCCGTGGATGCCCGAGTGGAAAACGTCAAGTCGAACCTGACATCATGTGACGTCATGTTAAGGGACACCAACACATCATTACCATAGGCTTTGTACACAAACTGTAACAATCACGGGAAATTTTAGTCAAAATTTTCTTCCGACGGTGGAGATTGTGGTTTCACAGTGTGGTTATATGTTGGTCTAGAACCAAGATCCCATAATCTGGTCTGTTGCCATCCGCATTTTGCACGAGGGACCACTGGTCCGCAAAATACTACGACTGATTATTCCGCATGAACCCTCTGGGACAAAAGGCTACAGTTAACTGACGATCGTGAGTGAAAAGAGAAAAGGACAGAACCAGCTCAACAACCAGCCATGTATACTAGAACACTGAAACACCAAAGACAGCACCCCGTGTACACGGGCCCAGACAACAGCCCTGACGTGCCCAAGCGAGGAGAGACAATGACAATACCCCCGCTCCGCCGTACAAGGGCCCAGACAACAACTCTAAAAATGACCCGGGCCTGAAATACATATACCCAGGTGAAGAGAGATAAGGACACAACTCTTCACGTTGGGTCCACACACTGGTACTGACAAAAACACCACTGATAGCCACTCTATCTGTCTATGCTACACTGATAGCAGCTCCAAATTAATGCAACCGACCCAACGAAACAGCCTTATCCCCATTCCATGCCTCTCCTCGCTCATAAAAAAACCTATTTTGGTGAGCCCCGGGGCGCTGTCCGGGCCCACGCAAAAAATGTCCCTTCTGTAGGTACATTTCCAAATCCCAACGTGCAACAGACCCAACGCGGAAAGCTCCACACCTGCCTCTCTTCGTCTTGAAAAATTGCCCCCCTCTTATTCTCGGGTCGGGGCATTGCTGCCGCCTGGGCCCACGCACAGGAGAATGCCGCCGTCTCCGGTGCTCCAGCGCTCTGCTATGGCTAGTCGCCCCACGTTCGCCCCAACACTGTCTCTTCTCACTTAAATGCATAACTGAACCACGCGTTCGTTACCCTCGTGTCCCCCGCACAGGAAACGGCCCGACAGCAGTAAATATTATTTGACCCTTGGCCCATACCTACATAACCGGACCGTCAAACCCTTTGTCTCTCCTCATTTAAACGCTTTTTGCGCCTGGTCTAATAGGGGAACCCGGTCGTGATTACGTTCTTCGCCACACACCAGTCATCAGTAACGTTACATAATAGCCGTATCAGGCTTCTGAGATTGACAAAATTCGGAGACCTCTTTTACATCGTTTTTTCATCCTTAATGAATCTATTAGGAACAATTCTGGTGTCTATGGTTCTGGAAATTTACCCTTCAACGATACCACGAGGCAGGTGTATGTTAATAGCATAATTATGATGATGTAAAAAGGACTGAATCTGAACAGTACACTCGGGTGTTTACTCTCTGCATTGGTCATGTCATGTGCATGCATTGGGCATTAGGTCATGTGATTCTGTTTACAATAACGTTCCTCAGCCGACATCATCAGCTCATTTGAATATCCCCAAAACCGCCACAATCTCCAAACGTCAATATTACTGTTCTCGGCAATGGTGGCATCATCGATCCCTTGTCAATTGCAGCCTATTTCTAGCTCGACTGATGGCTAAATACTACTATCCATAAATTAGAATAGGCATGAAAACACCGTGACGACCACACTCACTAAAGTGTGATATCGATCTTTTGAATTGCAAATGCATTTGTATGCTGAAGGCCTCTGTTCACAGAAGCTACGTGAGCGATAATTCTAGTAACACTGCAGAATTAATATTTCCCGCGATTCACAGTGAAGCGGGAAATTATTGTCTTATGAATTCGGGCACCGCATAGAGGCGTCGGTGGTTACGTAATAGCTTTAAGGTTTCAAGAGGGGATTGAGACTATGTGCCTTCAGTTCTATCGAGCACCGTCTTCCTGGACACACGCTTCTATCGCCAATACAGAGTATTTCTGTTTTGTGTTTCTATGCGGAGAGTATGATTAAGACTCAAATATTTAAACTGGAATCATATCTTGTACTACTGAAAAATGATGCCTTGAAATCATGAATCAATAACAAATATCTAGGGTTCGAGAAAAAGCGATTTGAACTTGATAAAACTTGATTTCCCGAGATTTAAAAGTGTCGTTTCCGAATATTGTACGTGCTCATGAAAATCTTCAATTTTGGGTTAACACTCAACTCCACAAGTAAAAAATACGTACGGACAAGGCTACTTTTTGTCGCCATATTTGTGAATGCGCAATTTTACTAGTTTTTGCATATAAAATCTAGGGCCCTGGTTCTTAATAGGAGGCCCGCGGCCCAGCTCATTCAATCTGGCCCGCGAACAAATGTGAATGGGAAATATTTTAATGTACTGTAAAATCAATGCCAAGCTGCCAACATTTCATCATTTTTCATTTATTTATTTATGGTTCAACACTTTTTAACAGTTACATAATCAAGAGTTGAATTTCGACAATAACAAAAGTGTTGGGAAGTATAGCTAAAAAAACCTAGGGGCTTGTCGAGGAGCATACTCCCTGAAAAAAGCAATGAATGCATAAGAAATACATAACATATTGAACTTATTGATGTAAAATCATATTAACTAGCAGTTTTACTCATATGAAGTGCAGAAATAACATTATCAACATCAAACATTAACAGGTATGATATTTCCAACCATATTTTTTTGAACATATTGAACTTATTGATGTAAAATCATATTAACTAGCAGTTTTACTCATATGAAGTGCAGAAATAACATTATCA
>JAODUJ010107365.1:0-11433 GCA_027564615.1 Psolus chitonoides | reverse complement strand
ACACACACACACACACACACACACACACACACACACACACACACACACACACACACACACACACACACACACATATACACATACATATACATATACACACATACATACACACGCCAGCATGACTACATAGATTCCTTGAGGCGATATCAAGGAATCAAAAATCAATAACTCGATAACCGGATATGCTTTTGCGATGGGACTTCCACCATTGTGTTTAGTTTTTCTACCCCATAAATTGTCAGAAGTTTTCGTTTTGGTCTGTACTATTCTTTTAAGGTATACCCCAATTCCCACTCAGTGTGGTGCCACAGATTGGGCTACAGAGTGATGCCTATATTATATAGCCTACGGTACGCTTGTACAGTATGTATATTATATAGACACATAATAAGGGCCAAGTGTATTTTTGCATTTGTGTCACTGATTGGAGATATCATTTTCGCGAGAAAACTGATCATAGCCTATACAGGAAACCGTCCACTTCCCACTTTCACCAGCTAATGGCTACAATTCTGCACCTTTTAGCCATTTGAACGTCAACAGTGAAACCTACTGGAATATAGGCAACATATGCCAACGTTATTGATAAACTGTTGTTATTTTACAAACGGAAAGTACAAGTGTTCTGGAACCAGGAAACGGTACACTACTGGATAAGCACTGGTCGTGGTACATTAATTAAGACACCGAAATAGCTATCGTTCAAGGAAATTTGGAGGATATTAATTATTATATAGCCTATGTTTAGTTTCGAATGGGAGCGGTTCTTTTTTAACAGGAGTCAACTCTAACTTTGGTGATATTTGAGTAATTGGGAGTAAGTATAGTTATTCATTTTGGCGGTATATTTGCGTTTTGTACACTTGTCGGTACATATCCCCTCTCTTCCGCACCCCTCCCTCCTCCCCTCAGTGACGGATCCAGGAATGGGGCCCGTGACTATTGATTGTGTTTTAGGACGAGGAGGAGTCTGAGGCTAATTACGGGTGCTTATAGATGTAAAATGGTAGTTTGCGAAAAACTTGACAGAATTTGTCATATTCCGCCCCAATTTGTTTATAAACTTATATATTTTTTCAACAGGCTGCACAAATTAGAGGGTGAAGAGTAGGCTAACCCTAGTCACCCCTCTGTATCCGCCCCGTGACTTTATTATGTTTCCTCATCAATGAGCGACTCAGAGGAAGGAAATAGTCCTGCTGAAATGAACGACGACAATTGTACTTGGAATGAATAGGCTTTACGTATGATCAATATGATTGGGTTGTATTGATATTATACAGTAGGCCTACATACAGTATATATATGTATACAGTTCGCAACCGTGATACGCACACGACGTGCAACAGTAACGTACATATGCGGGGGTGTAGCAACATGTCAACAAAGTAAAAGGGTACAACCAATTCCAAAAGGGCGCTTTCGTTTTCGAAGGGGGGGAGTATATTAACATGTTTCACCAACAAGTAAGGGGTGACTAGTCACCCGTCTCTGCTCTTTGTCTTCCAAACATGACTGTTTGTTTCATCAATGAGTGAGTCAAAGGAAGGGAACACTCCCGCTGAAAGGAACAACGACCGCTTGTATATACCTGGAATGCAGGATCACAGGCTTACGTATCGATATGATGGTTGTATTGATATCATAGAGTACATTCAGTATCTGTATACCGTTTGCAACCGTGATACGCACACGACGTACAACAACAACGCACATACGCAGGGGTATAGCAACCTGTCAAAAAAGCAGGATTTCAGTCCACGAGACCGAAGGTCCGCGAGACCGAAACTATTACTAATATTTCTTGTTACTAAAATCTGATGAACCAACTTTTATATTTTGAAGTCTAAGTGCTTTATCAGCCTCTCGCTGACCTTCGGTCTCGCGGAGCTTGGGTCCCGTTGGATGCCCCCCCCAGTGGGGCCCTTGGACCCCCTCCGAATGACTTGCACAAGCGTTCGGCTCGCTTGCTACGCTCGTTCATGATCCATTTCCAGATTTTTTTTGGCCAACCCACTTACATCCCTGTTGATAGACATTTCTTTTTTCATAGGGATTCCTGTTATGCTATGTTTGTCATGTGTTTCAAAGTTACTTTTATGATTCCTCAGATAACCCTTATCGAAAAAATTGGGATCTCTGAGAAATTCACAAACAAAGAATTTTTGCCATGGAAATGCTACATTTGTGATGCAAGAACTAATGTATGGCAGGTAAGGAATAACTGGAAAAGTTTGTCTCCCCTCTCTTTTTGTCCTTTCACATATGTTGTAACCTGTCTGCATGGTCACATACCGTATTGTTGGTGATAAACGCCTCGGGGGCGTGAATTTTTTCAAAAGGGAGCGTTTTATTAGAGGCAAATTGTACTTACCTTTTAATAGCTTCTTGAGACGGTCTATGACACCTTTCGATGCAGTAAATGCCAACCTACCGATTTTGTTTTGTTTCTTAAATTGTTGTACACAATGTGTATTGTCGATGGAATACAGCGTCTTTTAAAAATAAGCTGCATCGGCAATGTGATGTTCATTCTACTGTGTTACAATTGTGTTTCAATATAAATCATTTTGGACACTGAAATTGAATCACAGTTACCGGTACTATTATTATTGTTGTCGGGGTCCTGTTTGTACAGCGATGTGATCATGAAACAGCGCAAAGCACCATTCAAAGTACTATTGTTTGCACTGATTTGGAATTGACGGAGATTTCTTGTACTGAAGACCCATCCACAGGCATGATCTTCATTTTATTTCATGGTATTATTTTGAAAAAGTGTGGGGGGGGGCAGGGGAATTTATTATAATCAGTACAGTAGGTACTATGCTCTAATTTTTATTTCATTCTTCATTTCTCTTTCTCAAAAAAGAATTTCATCTCTCAGGATGAAGAAATTTGTTCAAAAAAATATGTCATAACATCAATTGAACTGACTAGTACTGCAGATGTTTGTTGGATTTGGGTTGAGAGGAAAGGGCCTACGAAACCAATCTGTATACCGATCTGTGTCTTCTGAGTCTTGCTTGTGTTGGCTGTCATATTGCATAGCTATTGCTCATGAGGTTGCACAGTTTTTCTACAACTGTGTTCACCCTCGAAGACACAGCACCAATTTTGCAGGGGGGATCGAGCAGGACAATGGCTGAAACAAGGTTGAAGCCCGACCCTATCGTATAGCACATTCCGGCAGCGTCACACCCCAGCGCCTCTGCCCCACGTGCTCGAAATTTGCGGTCACTACTCGCAGTTCGGGACTCGGCGTGGCCAGGGAAAGGGGTGGGGGGTGTGAATCACACCCCAAATGCCTTCTAGGGTTAAACTCCGCTTCTATGCATACTACATTCAGCCGATTCTTGGCTAGAGACAACTCTGCAGGTGGATGGTCAACTTCAATCACTACTGAATTGAATAAAGGAATGAAGTTGACCGGCATTGTCAATATATTAATAATTGACACAGCGCCAATTTCGCAGGGGCGATTTGGTGGGATAATGTCTGAAACGCGCCTTAACCCTTTCAATGCCAACTGGCGAATGCACGTGCACACAGCCTTTCTTGTTCACGCACTGCTCGTCACTGTGCTACTAGCCAGGTTTTTCGACCATGTGCCCGCACCCATGCATGAAAGCCGTTACATACAACCACTGGAATGTAGACAAAGCAATCAGCTGACACCCCCGGTGTTACCTTTATGCGACAATGGCATCGAGAGGGTTGGGCCCGAACGTATTGTATGCCACTTTCTGGCAGTGTCACGCCCCAGCACCTCTGCCGCTCTGTGCTCGAAATTCGCAGTCGCCACTCAGTTCCGTGCTCGGCGTGGCCAGGGAAAGAGCGGGTGTGTACCACACCCCAAATGCCCTATAGGGTTAGACTCAGCCTCTATACATACTACATTGGGCAGATTCTCCTCTACAGGTGGATGGTCACCTTTGATCACTACTGAACTGAACAGAGGAATGAAGTTAACCCTTGAAGACACAGCGCCAATTTCGCAGGGGGGATCTGGTCGGATAATGTCCGAAACGCGGCCTAACCCTTACCAATGCCAACCGGCTAATGCCAGCGCACACAGCCTTTCTTGTTCACTCACTGCTTGTCACTGTGCTACTAGCCAGGTTTTTCGACCATGTGCCCAGGGCACCCATGCATAAAAGCTGTTATGTAACCACTGGAATGTAGACAAAGCTATCACCTGATACACCCGGTGTTACCTTTATGGCACCGAGAGGGTTAAGCCTGAACGTATTGTATGCCACATTCTGGCAGTGTCACGCCCCAGCACCTCTGCCGCTCTGTGCTCGAAATTCGCAGTCGCTACTCGCAGTTCCGAGCTCGGCATGGCCAGGGAAAGAACCACACCCCAAATGCCCTGTAGGGTTAAACTTGGCCTCTATGCATACTACTTTCAGTCGATTATGGGCTAGAGGAACCATTGTGGGTGGATGGCCACATTCCATCACTGCTGAACTGACCTAAGGTAATTAAGTTGACCCTTGAAGACACAGCGCCAATTTCGCAGGGGACAATCGCTGAAACGCCGCTTGAGCCCGACCCTCTTGTCACCCCTGGTGCCTCTGCCGCCCGTGCTTGAAATTTGTGGTCGCTACTCGCAGTTCCGAGCTCAGCGTAGCCAGGAAAAGGGGGGGGGTGTGAATTACACCATAAAATTTGGCCTCTATGCATACTACATTTGGCTGTTTCTCGTCTAGAAATGCCTTTGCGGGTGGATGGCCATCTTACATGATCAGTGCTGAACTGAATAAAGGTAATTAAGTTGGACCCATGAAGACACAGCTCCAGTTTTTCTGGGGGGATCTAGCAGGGACAATGGCTGAAATGTGGTTTAAGCCCGACCCCATTTAATGCCACATTCCGGCAGCGTCATGCCCCAGTGCCTCTGCCACCCCATGCTTGAAATTCGAAATTCTCACAGTTCCAAGCTCAGCAAGGCCCGTTTGGGGGTAGTGAATCACACCCCAAAATGCCTTATATGGTTGAACTCAACCTCTATGCATACTACATTTGGCCGATTCTCTGTTGAAGACGACTCTGCGGGTGGATGGCCACATTCCATCACTGCTGAACTGAACAAAGGTAATAAAGTTAACCAATGAAGACATAGCTCTAATCTCGCAGGGGGATCTGGCGGGTCGATGGCTGATACGCAGCTCAAGCCCCGACCCCATTTTATGCCACATTCCGGCAGCATCACGCCCATGTGCCACTGCTACCTCGTGCTCGCAAATGTGCGGTTGCTACTTGCAGTTCAGAGCTCGGCAAGACTAGGGAAAGAGGGGGTGTTAATCACACCCCAGATGCCTTATAGGGTTAAACTCGGCCTCCATGCATACTACATTCGGCCGATTCTCGGCTAGAGATGCCTCTGCGGGCAGATGGCCATTTTTCATGATCAGTGCTGAGCTGAGTAGAGGTAGTTAAGTTAACCCTTGAAGACACAGCGCCAATTTCGCAGGGGACAATCGCTGAAAGGCAGCTCGAGCTCGACCTATTGTCACGCTCCAGTGCCTCTGCCGCCCCGTGCTTGAAATTTGTCGTCGCTACTCGCAGTTCCGAGCTCCGGGAAAGAGGTGGTGTGAATGACATCCCAAATGCCCTACAGGGTAAACTTGGCCTTTGGCGGATTCTCGGCTAGAGACACGTCCTCTGCCATGGCCATCTCCCATGAGCAGTGCTGAACTGAATAAAGGTAATTAAGTTAACCCTTAAAAACACAGCTCAATTTCACAGGGGGATGTGGTAGGACGATGGCTGAAATGCGGCTTAAGCTCTGACCCTATTGTATGCCACCCCGTGCTCGAATTTTGCGGTCGCTACTCGCAGTTCCGAGCAGGACATGGCCTGGGAAAGGGGGGGGGGGTGCGAATCACACCCAAAATGCCATATAGAATTATTGTGCTGTTTCTAAGGACATGACACAATGTAGGTTATAAAACTAATTTAAGCAAGGCAAGAAAATGAATTTGTAAAGAACTTCTCAACATCATTTTGCATTATCTCATGTTTTTTGTATCCCTTTGCTTTTTATTATTCATTCAGGGTTATGTGATTCATTGCAAAGCTGTGGAGCATAAATCAAAGGTAATCTTCCTCGGAACAACACTTGGAAAAGAGGAGAGAGAGAAGCTGCAACATAAATTGAGGAGCTTAACTTACAGTCGGTTAGACCCTTTCTTTTTTCTACAAGTTTTGTAACATTTTTTTGGTACTTCTTTTCCTCTACAGTGCTCATGCAGTGACAAAGGAGAGAGGAAAAACATCTTGTTTGATAACATTTTTGAATGCTGTCAATATCTGTACTTGGATATTTGTCAATCACCTGAGTGGGTGTTAGACCAGAGACAATTTCAGTTCCAAATTAGACAAACTTTCTTGAATATCTTTCAACAGGGTTTTTAGCTGGATGTTTTCTCCACCCTGATGCTCAGTCAAATTTGTGATTGGTGGATAAACGTCGTTTTTACGGCACGTATACCGATTCCTGTGGTGATTGTTTACGCGATAAAACACAACACACTGGGATGTCATGACTCGGTTGCTAAGGTAACAGGTCATGATATACAAGAGTAATTCCATTGTAATTACTGTTGTTGACAGTGATCACATCCAGGGAATAACACATTTGAGGAAGGGATTGCCATCAATTTGCATAAAACCTGTGGATAGAGGGATGATCTTCCCAATCCGAATGCTTTAGCAAATAGATTGACTGCATGGATGTCAAGCTTCTCTATCTCCCCTCCTGCATTAACAGTGCTACTGGAGTGAAAACAACCTCCTCTGATTTTCTTTGTTTGGCCATCACCAAACCACAGAGAAGGGGGGACATTGATTGTCCACTTAGTGGACTCGATCTTTCCTCAGGCCTGTCTTTGGGGGAAGTATTGCATCTGCAAAAACCAACGTGTTTTTCTTTTTCCATGCAAGTGTGAGACAAACATCTGCATCCAGTGACCTGTTAATGTATAACATTGATGTGTGCATTCAATTGGCACAGTCTCCCCCATTTCTTTTAACTATGGGTGCCTCATCCATCTTCCTCAGTTATTTTGAGTGGCCTGTTCCAAATTTCTCACTGAAGGACACAAACCCAACGATAGGAGTCAAAACTGAAAAACTAAACATGAGTCTCCCTGTTTGGCTAGTTGACCACCAGGCCTCCAGCATGATGTTTTTCAGTAGGACATTTTCGTGGCCATGTGGTGTCATATGATTCATGTTTACCCCTTTCAGTGCCAACCGGCGAATGCTGGCGCACACACCCTTCTTTGTTCATGCACTGCTCGTCACTGTGCTACTAGCCAGCTCTTTCGACTGTGTGTCCGGGGTGCCCAAGCATGAAAGCTGTTATGTAACCACTGGAATATGAAGACATAGCAACCAGATGGCACTTTAGAGGCCCCACACCCCCGGTGTTAGTGCATAAAAATGACCTTTACCAGAATGGCCTTTGCTAGAATGACCTTTGCCAGATGCTGAGCCACTTTTCATGGAAAGGTGGGCAACTGTACCAGAGCAGTTGCTGGGAAGCATAGAATGGCCTTTGCCAGAATAGCCTTTGCTAGAATGACCTTTGCCAGATGCAGGGACCACTGCTAGGGAAAGAGAGGCAACTGTGCCAGAGCAGTTGCTGGGAAGCGTAGAAAGGCCTTTACTGGAATGACCTTTGCCAGATTCAGGGGCCACTTTCTAGGGAAAAGAAGGCAACTGTAGCAAAGCAGTAACCGGGACGCGTAGAATAAACTTTGCTAGATGCAGGAGCCACTTTCTTGGAAAAGAAGGCAACTGTAGCAGAGCAGTTGTCAGGAAGCGTAGAATGACCTTTGCCAGATGCTGGAGCCACTTTCTAGAGAAAGGGAGGCAAATGTAGCAGAGCAGTTGTCGGGAAGCGTAGAATGACCTTTGCTAAATGCAGGAGCCACTTTCTAGGGAAAGGGAGGCAACTGTACCAGAGCCGTTGCCGGGAAGCGTAGAATGACCTTTGCTAGCTAGATGCAGGGGCCACTTTCTAGGGAAAGAGAGGCAACTGTAGCAGAGCAGTTGCCGGAAAGCGTAGAATGACCTTTGCTAGATGCAGGGGCTATTTTCCAAGGAAAAGAAGGCAACTGTAGCAGAGCAGTTGCCAGGAAGCATAGAATGACCTTTACCAGATACAGGAACCACTCTCTTGTGACTCCACCCTGCAGTGGTCATGTCTTTTGCCTGTCTGGATTCCCTGCTTGGTGCCTTCTCTTACCTCCCATGGGGCTGACTACCCCAGTTCTGCATTCCAAGAGTTTCGAACGAAAGGTTATTTGCTACCTTGGTGCTTATACATCAGCATTATCTTATTGTTAATGCCATGGTAGTTCTTGACATAGACAAAGAGGGGCGGGCAGTTGAGGTAAAGTACTTTGATCATTATCTGAGAGTGGCTGAAAGACAGCTCAAGCCCAACTATTTTGTTCGCGTCACTCTGGTAGCATAATGCCCCAGCGCCCTTGCATCCCCCTGCTAGAAATTTAGGAAGAGGGCCGGTGTGAATCAGACCCAAAAATGCCTAATAGGGTTAAACTCGGCCTCTCTGCATACTGCATTTGGCTGATTCTCTGCTAGAAACGTCTCTGCGAGTGGATGGCCTCTCTTGTCGCATAAATTAATAAAAGCAATTCAGCTAACCCTCCAGGACACAGTTCCATTTTCACTGTGGGATCTGGCGGGACAATGGCCGAAACACGGCTTTACAAAGGCCCCATTGTATGTACCCTGGCAGTGTCATGCCCCTGCATTCTCCTGCTCAAAACATGTGGTCGCTACTTGCAGTTCCTAGCCCAGTTTGGCCAGGGAAAGAGGGGGGTGTGAATCACACGCTGAATGACTAATAGGTTTAATACCACTTGACCACAATCCGATGAGTGGGAATATGACCTGCTCAAAGCTCATGACCGACGGTCCGCAAACTATCGGCCGCGGAAGGCTGCGGAATGACCCTGGATTGGTAAAAAACTGGATTTATTGTTCACATCAGGGTTGGTTTCATTTGGGCCTGGGCCGTGAGTTAGTGTTTGGAATCTGCATTTGGCCAGCACTTAAAAAGTTTGCGGAACCGAACATTAGGCCACCCACACCCAAGTCCAGTTTTCCTGAAGTGAATATGGTTTGATGCTAGTCACCAGAGTAAGGAATATGTGGGGGCTGAGCGAGACTAATTCTTTCCCTCTCTCCCAAGTCTGTAAATTGCTCCAATTGTCTACTCTATATGCCCTCCAGTGACACATAGTGGACTTGTTTGTTACTCAGTCCCAACTCTGTGGCAAATATTGTACCATTTTTGATACACTGCAAAAAGCCATGATACTTGAAGATCACAGGGCATCAACATCATGTGTGTGAGATCTGACCCACATTTTGTGTTGGTAGCTCCAGCTGATGTAATATTACATGTAATGCAAATGTTGAGCTCGCACTTCATCGGCCAACATTGTTGGTGTACAAATAACAATGGTTAAGCAGCTCCTACCCATAGATCCCGAGCTAGCAGAGTGCGCCTCGAGTGAGCGCTCAGGGAAAAACGGAATTACCCCGGGTGGACACGGGGAGCATTCCGGGACACTACCGGGGGCAGTCCGGTAGCTCTTGGCATCTCCTGGAATGGCCCGAGTGTTTTGAGAAAGCCTTGGCCCCAAGTTGCAACACGAGGCTCGCTTGGGGATCGCTTGGGGATCGCTCGCTCGGGGCTCGCTCTGGACACTTGGGCTGCACTCAAGGAACTCGGGGGGCTAGCTCGAGGCATAAGAAAATTGCCCAGAGCTTCCCGTTTTCACCCTGAGTGCCTCGAGCGGTTATCTGGTACTATTAACATTTTAAAACGTAACAAATAGGAGGCTCCTGTTTTCTGGAGGCATAAGTATTTGATTTGGTGTAATTGCATACATTGATGGTGGCCCGTGGGCCATACATATGGCCGGCGCCGATGCTTTCTGGTGGTAGCTTTGTGCAGTGGAATGAGTGATCACTCGTACTGCAGAGGCCCAGGTTCGAATCCCACTCGTTCCTCGGTGCCTGCTCATCAAAAGCCCTATTGCGGTTGTTCATGGTTTCGGTGTGTTGGAAAGCAATGATTACGGATCATTAGGTTCCTCGGTCGAGTATCGGCACAGCTGGTCTGCAGTGGTGATGAACAGGTTGATACCACCCGGGATTTAGGAAAATGGCTGAAGGCTGGGATTTTCCCTTGTGTTCGTCAGATAGGGACGTCAATGGCAGTCCCGGGAGCAGGATAGGTTTGTAATGGTAACATTCCTGCCTGGTTATTCTCTGAACACTTTTCAAGGGGAGAAGATGAGCCTTCGCTGGTGTTCATCCATAATCACAGACCATCAGGGTTCCTCATTGAGCCACAATTGGCTTCCTGAACCTGTACAATTCCAAACTGCTGCAGCATGCAACCCTCTAAGGGAGAAAGAAAATGAGGGGCTTTACAGTTTCTGGTCCTCTGTTGTTGTTTTGTTATCAGTTTAACGTCCATTGTCCACACTGTGTGGGTTGGACGGGCCTTTACAAGAAATGTAAAGATTCATGGAGCAATTAACTAGTATTATGCCCTTCCTAACAGTCTCCTCATAGAGGATCTAGTCAACAAAAGAACCCCACAGAACTGACTGAAAACCAGCCAGGAGTCTACCCAAGGGTCGAACACAGGGTATCCAACCCCCAGAGCAGACCAATTACCACAAGGCTTGCCAAGAATGCAAGATATGGCACAATCAACCAGTGAGCTGTCCATACTCAAGGGTTGAAAACAGCGCATCCAACACTCAAAGTAGACAAATTGCCTAACCAGGCTTGCTATATGCAACAAAATATGGGATAGCTAGAATTCTATTGATGAGAATACCAGCCTAAAATCAAGCTGAAAAACACGCTAACCATCGCAGTGATGAGCCATGCATGCACGAGTTCAGACACACTGCTGACTACTTGGAATTTCATAACTAATATAATTAATTTATAATTAGTTGTACGATTATCCGATTTAACGTCAATTTTCCACACAAAAGTGGGTATGACAAGGTCCATTACAAGAAAATGTAGAGAAAATGTTCAGCAAACAAATACAATTACCTTCCGGACTCTGTACCAAGTTCATCAAGAGAGCTGAAGAAGAAGAAAACATTTGAATGTGGTTTGTTTTAATGAAGGTCAATTTCTTTCATCAGGCAGGGTACACTTCTTACTGGTCAGCACAATTGATGCAATGTAAGGCACTTTGAACAATACACAACTATTTATTCTGGGATGTAAAATTATCTTGTGTGTGACACAAGGTTGGCTTTAGCAGTGCGATTCCCACGATGTCAACAGCCATTCCTGCATCGTGTGAAATCCAAGGGGGGATACCCCCCCATTTTTTTGTGCAAATGGTCATGG
>JAODUJ010107254.1:0-11434 GCA_027564615.1 Psolus chitonoides | reverse complement strand
TGCAAAGTGGGAAATCTGTTGACAAGTGTAGCCTACACATGTACTGACAAGAACCAGTCTTTTCCGGACGAAAAGTGGGGAGCCCTAGTTCTACTGATGCCACATTATAGGCCTACTTGTCTAGGCTGCTCGGTATGTTTCGGAAACACTAACGTAGCCAAAGGGGAGGTGCACGAAGGTGGTAATTTCCCCCACTTTTGGTCAAAACTGGGGATTTGTCGGTATACATGTGCGGTTTTGTAGGCAAGTTTGTACACTTGTCGGTTAATTTTGCCTTCTCTGCATGCACTCACCTCCCCCAAACACACACTTTCGACACCACAGCTATCCTAGTGTTCGGAAATATCTCGATGAACGAAGTACCACCGTAATAACTGATTCATTTTTAGTCTATTTTCTTGTGCTTTTTACGTGACTATAGAAACAGACACGGGCCATATACAGGCCAAATCGAGAAACGACCACACTACAAATCGATCCAGATTACCAAAAGGACGAAACAAGATGTATTGAATGTTGCGCTTGTACTAGCCAGTCCCGGGTACAAAAAGCTGCAGTACGGCAGTTGTTATTGGTTTCGCAAATTTTTTGTTTAAACAAAAAGCTGCACTGCAGTTGTTGATGTAATTGTTGTCGGAGAGCATGATCATAACTGGCTCCAGGTTCCTCAATGAGCCATAGTTGGCTTCCTGAACCCATAGACAACTAAACTAAACTAACTAGTTTACAGGTTACACGGAAACTGAACTGACCAGGAATTCACCACACTACCTATCCCATCACTCCCTACCACTCACCTGATTACCATTTCATACGACTGTACGAGGAACGCCATCCTGACAATGGACGACTGGCTCGCACAAGCGTCTATTAAAGGCAGCAACGGTGAGCCGATTGTGGTCCGCCTCCATGCGTAAGTAACTCTTTGTCGCTCTTTACAACAGTGACCAACGCTTCAGCTCTGCCCACTTCTCGTCGAAAACCAAACGACATCTGCTGCAGCAGATGTGCCGCCTTTAAGTGGCGACAATCAGCAGCATGTCGTAAAGCGCAGGAGTGAAAAAAACCACAGAGAACATAATCTACATTTGCTACCCATTGTGTGCATCCAGTAACACGCACAACCAGCAACTGGAACCAGTCTCAGACAAGCCCAACAAAGGTACACACAAACATTTGGTGTTGCATTGTTTCTTTGGCTCCACAGCCCCCACGAGGACATACACCTTTACCAAGTCTCCACCTATGGAAGCGAAAATGGTTGGTGACAAGGACCCCATGTGCCATCCTCTACGCAAGGTCACAGTGGCGACTTTCGAATAACGTACAATGAACAGAGAGACTGCGGAATCATAGATTGAAACAGAAACGGGTACATTGAAGAGGGCACGACACCTGTCAATACCGCTGAACCACCCGTACCTCTTACTCTACGAAGTGAACCACTTATCTGAGAGTACACCCCTGTTGAGCATAAGGGATGTTGCCGATTGTTTGAAAATGAACCGGGCCAAAAGGGACGCAAACGAAACCTCTCCAAAACCGGACGAAAACAGCAAATGGGGTCGTTCAATGGCAGTGAACACACCCTTCGAAAGGAGGAAGCGGAGCCTGGAAGGCAATGAAGCAACCCGATCCCGCCATTCAGAGTTTCCCCATACAACACAGATCCTCGGCCAGATTTGGCCAACGCCCCCCCCCCCCCAAGTGAAACCAAACAACACCCTCTCCAGTGGCCCCAAATGCGCTCTCTGACGCGGCTACCACCGCGCCCGGGCATCAAAGGAGAGGGACAACAAACCTGTCAATAACAGCAATCCTCCCGGGAAGGGAAAGCTACCGCCCAGCAAAGCCGGCAAGCCCGGCCTGCACCAAATCCACTACAGCCCAGGCGCGACATCCGGGCGCCTTCGTCTATTTTCTTGTTATCCTCATTAGTCTGCTAGTGTGACCGGATAGACCAATGCATTGCGTTAATGAGGAAACCATATAATTATGACTTTATGGATATCATATATAGATTTATAGCTTGGTGTTTTTTGTGAGAGTTGTACTACAGTCCCGTGTTTCAAGTAATAAAACATTCATACCACATACTCTCAACGTAGAAGCAATATTTGAAGAGAAGAAATTATACACTGGGAATCTAATGGTTCCAAATTTGCCGTAACAAAATTCTCATAGTTTTTTACAGTGCCTAACTGTTCTCTGGAGAGCTGAATAGTAGACCTACTGTAAATTACGTTTGTTTCTGAAAGTTCTACATTTGGTTTCATTCTATGGAAAGTCAAAGGCAAATGTTTAAACATATAATATCCCACTTGAGTTCACACTTCGTTCCTTCATTTTCACGCGGTATGTATAATTAAGGCCTGCAGGGAGTTGATATTATGTACGTCAAATTTGAAGTGTTATGCACACACATTTGTTATGAAAACAGCATAGCCTATAACCTATTGTAACTTCTGGAAAATAGAGAAATTTTTCGCACTTGCGAGTACCTCGATCTACTCCAGCTATTTAGCAAAAAATCATGCACTTTGTGATACAAGTATGAACTTTTACACAGTGCCTATATATGGTCCTCAAGAATTCATTACAATATCAGACCCCAGCTATATTCGACCTGTGGCCGCTTTGGCGACCATGGGATCTTTAAATGCCTCATATCTCTGAGAATTTGAGAGATGAACTTAATTCTGTGATCTGTTCTCATGTTTTAAGGGATAGGGAGTCGAAATATTACATTACAATTGGAATATCTTGTATAGCGACCATTTTGTTTTTCAATATATGGCCGCCATTCTTAAAAAAAATGATATTTTGACATATATTTTGGCTGAATACCTAAATCAATAGGGTTTCTATGCTGGAAATCTACATGTGTTATCCATCATGAAGATAGACCTCATATTGATTCAACATGTGCCTGCTTCGGCAGCCATTTTGCAACTTCATGTTATCAGAATGCAAGGCATTCATAATCGCGGCAAAAACAGCCTTCTGCCATGTCACCAATCAGAGAGCCAAAACTCTAGAAATGAGAAAAAGTGTGACATCTGTCGATAGTTTTATTTTGGTTTGCGGAAATGTAGGCTATAGTAACTCGGTCATATGAACTGCGTCTCAACAGGTATCGTGGTTATCTCATATAGCCTAGTGTCAAATGGCGCATTTTTCGTAGCTTTTTGCGAATATCTATTTACCAGATTAGGAGATTAATATTGATTTGATTTTGAATTGATACATACCTTTTTAAATCATCAGACAACAAATTATATTGAAAAACAAATTAATGCTTTTCAATGTAATACAAGTGGACCGGTGATATCATAACCTTCGTCAAAACGGCAGCTTCCTGCTTGACTTTTTTGTTTTTATAAACTTTCAAATTGAAATATCTCGGAAAGTAAACAATATTTGTGGATGATATTTAGTAAAGATGTTCACGTTAGTCTCTCATTGAACATTATTATTTCATTTTCAAAAAATCAGACTTTAATTCTACTTTAATGTAATATCGCCGTCAGACCTCAGTGTCGGAGCGGTTAGGGACGGAACAAATTCCCTCTCAGGAACAGGGAGGGGTGATGGGACCCCCTTTCACACACACACACACACACTTTCGTGACGAAAAGTGACATACAATTCTCCAGTAAAATGTTGCCTTCATCAGTAAAATTCTCTCTCGTAATAATTTGAAATGTGCTCCACATTGTCCTACTTTTGTACGACGGTGCACTACACATGATGATGTAATACAGTAGCCTACTACATCTTATAGTTGGGTGATTATTGCTTATTATTTGTGTCCCTGGGCATGGTACCGAATATCCATCCGATTATCCCTATTGCTCCTCTCCACCCATGTGCTAATTGTGTACCTGAGAGGTGTAACTTGTCGATTGGCGCTGATCTCGAACTGTTGCCTGTACCCACGTATGTGTGGAGATGAGGTATACCAATGACCAGGGGTAATGGAATGTAAAGCGCTTTGAGACTGATTTTCGTCGGTGTAAGGCGCTATATAAAACTGACCATTATTATTATTATCAATATTAAGAATACTATATGTTCATAGTAGGCCTATACAAGCAGCACATCATCGTACACGAAAGTAGTAGGCTATATCATCGTATACAAATATTAGCCTATATAAATATATATATACATCATCATCATATAAATGGTTATTTTGGCGTTGCAGAGTGTTCATCTATTCACAGTTTACAAACAGAAAAAAAAGAGAAAAACGCAATGTAAATCCTCATCGACAGAAGGTTACGGCCGAAAAGGAGAGCTATATCTGTATATGACCTTCACACATCACGAGCTGTCACTTTCCCTTGACGTTAGCCTAAATACCCACTCCCAAAATAAGCCCAAGGACTTCAGCCGTATTTTAATTAAATTCTATCGATTGCCTCCTATAAAACAGAGGAATGTTTATGCCAACGTGGCTCTATTTTGGAAACACTAATTACGTGGCCTAATTAAGGCGGAATTAGGTAAACAGTGGTAGGCTACTCTATAAGTCTTATTCAGATTTCGATTGCGCGTATAGATGTCAAAACTTGAGACGTCACAAACTAAAAGTAGCCTATAGTTTACCGTAGTTAGGGCAACTAGCGTCGTTTACCCGCCATAATTTGAAGGGGGAACTGAAGGCAATTTTTTCGAAGAGATATGTTGTAGAGCAATCAAATACAAGTACTTTACCAAAAAACTGCATTAAAAAAATCTTGTTTAGTTGTCAAGATTTCTAAATTGCCTCTTATGAAACAGAGGAATGTTTATGCCAACGTGGCTCTATTTCTGGAAACACCAATTACGTGGCCTAAATAAGGCGGAATAAGGTAAACAGTGGTAGGCTACTCTTATATAGCCTAAGTCTTATTCAGATTTTGATTGCGCGTATATGGATGTCAAAACTTGAGACGTCACAAACTAAAAGTAAGGTTCACCGTAGTTAGGGCAACTAGTGTCGTTTACCCGCCATAATTTGAAGGGGGGACTGAGAAGATATGTTGTAGAGCAATCAAATACAAGTACTTTACCAAAAAACTGTATTAAAAAATCTTGTTCAGTTTTCAAGATTTCTAAATCGCAAGTGTATGATGTCACACAGGGACTACTAGCTATTTTGGCTTATGCATTTCTTTATAATTCGTTTATTTAATTTGCATCGGAAGAACTAATTTGTTTGAGTACATTTTTTGAAAGTGATAGTTCTATTTATATATTTTGTACTTCAACATACTAAAATGAAAACATCAGTTGTCAATATTGTGACCCTGTGTGACGACATAGACTTGCTAAAAGTCTTCTACTTCTTCAAATTGGAAAACCTAATAACTCGTAAACTAAACAAGATTTTTCAATGCAGTGTTTTGGTAAAGTACTTGATTGCTCTACAACATATCTCTTCAGAAAAATTGACTTCGTTCCCCTTCAAGGATCAATAATAGTTAAACTGGGTTAAATATTGCATAACATTTTGAATTATGAACTATAAAAGAGCGTGCATGGCAAAAGAAAGGATTGCTATAGGTTTCATTATTGTAAAAACAAGGAACGGACTGATTACTCTTTACTTGTAGGTTACGATTTTGCGTTTGTTACTAACGGAAGGAGAAACATTGCTGTTTGTATACTAACGGAAAATGAACGATTGTATACTAACGGAAAATGAACGTGTGTTACATACGGATAATAAACGTGTGTTACATACGGAGAATGAGCGTTTGTGACTAACGGAGAGGCATGATGATTTGTAGAGCTGCCACCCGCAGCTTAAAATACGGCTTCATGACGTTCAAATGTCACTTTGGCAATAGCCTAAGAAGACCATGCGAGTCCTCCGAAATGAAAATATTAGGCCTAGCTGACACTTCGTCAAGACATCCATCCCCTAGGCTTAGGATGTGATTGTTGGATATTAATTGTAAGATTGTTTCTTGTTAACGACTCAATCTTGAACCAACCCCTGTTTTCAATTCGCTCGTTCAATGTCTGTTAATTTCAATACCAACAGCAGTCTTGGAGATCGAGAGAGCGGTATCTCACAGTGGCTGAACGGTGACACACATACACACACACACACACACACGTGAATTGCATACAGTTCGAGGACCTGAACAGTGAACACACTGATCAGCTGATTCATGTTACACAACCCTCTTGAGGACATGCACATATTCCACTTTTTCCAGCCATACACAATAACCACCCACTAATTGAGTACATACATGTACAACTACATCAGATGAAGCTAAGACACCATGTCCTCATAAGAAGGCGTGTTGTAAAATAAAATTCCTAACACATTTTACATGTTCGTCAAAATGTTGAGGGCATGCTTCAAATTCACGCTACATATTTTTGACAGCTAATGGTATGCATGACGTGAATAAATATGGAAAGAATGTTTTTCCCTTATAGTGAATCACGCTTGTTATCGTTTTTCAGATGTCAGTCTCGCTTTTATCCCCCCCAAAATCACGTTTTTTTTCTAGCCAACATAATTAGAATATAGTGTTTTCATTTCTTTTATTTTCAGTCACTATGCATATTGGGAAGCATACTCTTATGGCCAGTAAAGATGCCTTTGAATCAGACCAGACGAATCAGATGAACAAGGATCCCTTGTCTGACCCGATGGGTGAGTCTGAAACACAAATGTCTCTTTCACTAAGTTACAAGGGATGCCGGAAATCGAATGTTTCGTAGCCATCTCGACAAAAGTCGTATTCTCTTTCATGCAGTTTTTTCCTTCTGTGTAGAGCCACGGGATTAGTGCTGCCACCGAGTTGGAGGTTCGTAAGGTGATTAGTAGTCCGCTTTCAAAGCCATGCTAACTAGACCCAGCACCAATATTTCTGATTAAAGAGTGCATAGACGCTGTAGCTCCATTTGTAACTCACATCGTTAACAAATCTTTTGAGCAAAGTATATTTCCCGAGAGTCTCAGACTGGCATATATCCGTCCACTACTATACAAAAAGGCTGGTCTAGATGCAGACGTTCTTAAGAACTACAGACCAGTAGCTGACTTGAAATTTCTTTGAAAAACTTGTCAACGCATCATTGTCTCTCGATTTAATGCCCTTATTCAGGAACATAACCTCTCTGATAAGTTTCAGACTGCGCATAGGGCTAACCATGGCATGGAGTCGGCTCTTTTGAGTGTTCAGAATGACATTCTGCGTGACATGGATGAGGGCAGTGTGAATCGAAAAACCTTGGTTTCACATTCGACTCTTCAATGTCACTTGATTCTCATGTGTCTAATATTGTCCGTTCGGCTTCGTTACATATCCGTAATATTAGACATAGGCTATTAGGAAATATCAGGATGCGACTGCAACTGAACAGATTGTTCATGCTTTCGTAACTTCATTTCTTGACATATTATATATTATCGTTAAATTATCATAATACTTCTCATACGATGATACGAGCCTTTTGACATAAATAGAGTATTATCCTGAGATATTCTGAGTGGCGTTTCAGGGATTCCAGATTTCTGAAATTTCTGGGGCCCTGATGGGGGAGCATTGCCACAGACCCGCCCCGTCGCAAAGGTTTCCCCCTACATAAAAATCCCCATTTGGGTACGTCGTTAGGTAATTGGACACTGTGTTTTCATAAAATGAATGGATACGGCGCTTGTACAGAATCACCTGTCTAAAACAGTTGTCAAATGTATACGCCCCAAAAGCAACATCACCAACGTCGTTGATGCTATATATGTCAACTCATCTCAAACGTTTACGGTTAAGATTGATCGAATAATTAAACATTCATGTTTCCCCTTCAGTTGATTTTATATGATCGTTTCATCGGCGTCATTAAAATCAACAGCCGTTCTTCATCACAGTACTGTCACGTCGCGTCGCCGAGGAGGTTCACATTATTGTAGACAAATTATGTTGTTATATATCGCGACTGGAAAGACTGCCGTTTCTGGAAAGACTGCCGTTTCTGGGTATAACCTTGAAAACAATGATTTTACCATTTTTAACGATATCCTGAAAGGACAAAATAGTTCCAGCCGCCTTATGGCGGCATAGGTAACAGTGAAAACTGGCTGCTTTTGTATGCGTATGCCATTATTACGCAACCGGCGTAAAAGAATTCCTAGCCCGTCAGGTCCCCGAGAAACGCCGCAGCAGCGCCAGTAACGAGCTCCGCGTGGTTCGCATGCAGAGGCACTACACGATATCATTCAATAACGCGACTGGGAAGACTTCGTCGTTTCTGGATAAGTAAAGGCTTCCAAACGAGGATTGTTTCAAGTTACCATTTTCAACGATATTCAGAAACGGCAAAATAGTTCCAGACGCTTTATTATATCTAGCTGTTTAGTCCGAGACAGAACTTCCAGAGACAAGGCTTATAAAACAACTGGAATTTCGGAATTTTGTACGCTTTCAAATGACCCTGTGTCAAAGGTCAATTTACACCTGCAGACACTTTCATACTGTTTGTGAAACTTTGCTTCATACTAACCCCCCCCCCCCCCTCCCAAGAAGTACAATCATTTTGATGCAATTTTCGTTTTTTATCACATAAGCCATGTTTCATGTAGCCTATAATGTGTGGGAAAGATCCCCGTTAACGCGCGTCCACGCGTGCGTCCAGTCGTGTTCATTTTTTAAAGCTGGACACACATTTGATCGTTCCTTCAATCAACACCGGTGGCGTAGTAGTTGAGTGAACTGCCTCGCATGCAATAGGTCCCGGGTTCGAACTCTGCCCGGTGACAAAAATTCAATACAAAAGGGCTGTACTGCAGTCGTTATTGAGTGTACAAATTCAAAAGGGGCTGTACTGCAGTCGTTGTTGGGTAGTCCCACCAGCCTCTCTCGGCATTTAGGAAAGTGGCTCTGGGAGTTTCACTCGTGGGGACGTAAAATGTACGCCTGCCCCGTTACACTTTGAGCACTATTCGGTGCTCATCCATTATCAAAACTGGCGTGAGATCCCATATGGACTATTTAGGAGTATATGAATACAAGGTACACCGTGCGACCGTTTAAACGCACAATATTTCACCCCTAAATCATTTACCGACCCATGTGCGCACACAGTTTCTATTTTAATTATATTTCTAGGTTTTAGAGGTACATACAGGGTTTTGGTAGGTTTGCTCGTGAAAAATGGTAGAGTTTTGTGGTTCTTTTTGCGTAATCCAAAAGTATTTCCAATATAATACGATAACGTCTAATGATCTTTGTTTATTCCCAAAATATTGTGTTGAACAGAGATTCGGGGAACAGTATCAATTTTGTCGGCACAAAAATAGTGTTCATGTTAATGTCTTTCGCGCTAGTCACAAACGTTGTTAGCTTAAAAAACGTGTATTCTCGTTCACGTTTAAAAATACATACCTATCGCACGATTTCTCTTATAGAATGAACCTGAAGGTATCGTGTTCATATTACAGCAGTAGTTTAAAAAACATACTGAGAAACAACATTGAATCTCATATCAATTTTTCTTCAAATTCTAATCAATTTTACTTGGATTAAACCTCCGACGAAAGTAAAATCGTAATTATTGGAAATTTATGGTGATATGCATATGACAAATTGTGTTTCGAAACTGGTTTTGCTGAAGCAAACTCTGTATGTACATGTACCTAAGTGTGTTAGGTGGTTCTTAATTTGTAATACATATATCCTGCTATACCGTATAGCCTAACTATATACAAAATGAATTATAGCCTACTATAGTGTTTTTATCCCATGGCAAACTGCCACTTTTCTTTGCTGCTGTGTTGTAAGTTGATGCGTTTGATCAGTTTCGAGGATTACATCAATATTTTACCAACTTTATTTGATAATCTCCCTCAAGATAAATTTACATTCGTACTTGCGTGTCTTTCAAGTGCAACTTATTTGGTCAGCTGGCACTTCAACTGATTACGAAATCGTAAGCAAATTATCGTTCGCAATGTACCGTAGCATGAAGAATGACGGCGCTATAACCCAAAGTTATATCGACAGACCGAGTCTGCGACGTGGTGATGGTGGCGATATTGCGTTTTAAATATGGAAAAGTGTTAGAAAACCAGTAATATCGGACATAGTGAAACCACAAAATTAGATCTATACATTATCTCGAGATAATTGTCTGAGAGATGATTATCTCGAGATAATTATCTGAAAATAATTACAATATCACCAGATAATTACCTGGATATCTCCATATTATCACCAGTCTATCTGGGGATCTTTACATTATATCGAGATAATTATCTTGAAATCTCTACATTATCTCGAGATAATTATCTCAAAATCTTTACATTATCTCGAGATGATTATCTGGAGATCTTCACATTATCTCGAGATAATTATCTAAGGATCTTTACATTACCTGCATTATCTCGAGATTATTATGTGGACGTTACATAATATGTAGATAACTATTCGGAGATCTCGCATAATCTCGATAATTATATATCTGATTATCTTTACAATGTATCGAGATAATCCTCTCGAGATCTTGACATTATCTCGACAATTATCTCGAGATATTAAAATTTTATCGAGATATTTATCTGGAGATCTTTAATTTATCTCGAGATAATTTATCCATATGCAGAGTCGCAGTGAACCGTTCTCTGTCGACAAGGTAGCCATGCAGGCCAATGTGACTTGGTATGGAGGGTTGTGTAATCCTACCTGAGTGTAGCACTAAGAGTGCGGATTTTTCCTTGGGGTATGCGCAGAAATGATGGTGGGTATCCGTCCATGTGACCTGCGCCCTGCCGATATTTTTTATCACTTCTAAAGCATTTTTTTTAAAGCAAACCATTCTGTGTTTGGATTGTATTAGGCCGTGACTCCTGAATCCGGAATATATGATCTACTAATTATTTCGGAAAACGAATTAATATCACCCAATTTGTTATAGAAGATAACAGCCAACGTTGTGTTTTTTGCTGATTCAAATTGTCGACCCCGTCCTATACTCGTATATTGAGTAGCAGATGAATTTGGGAGAACCATGCGATTGTGTATCGAAATGCCAGTGAGTGCTCTAAAATCTGATTCTATAGTGCTACCGTCTGGGTCCGTCTATGATATCATCTGCAATAGTCACATCTTCCAACTCAAAATAGACCTATTTGAAATTCGGGAATCTCATAAATGACGTCAGTTCCACCATTGTTGAGACTGACGTCAGAAAACTATGGTTGGGGATGACGTCAGAAAAGGTTGAATTTTGTGAACCCCTTAAAATCCTGGATTCGGCACTTTCGGGTATTGAAAGAATAAGAGGTAGACAGGGCCGTATTGAAGGCAGTGCAAACGGTGCAGCTGCACAGGGCCCCAATATTTAAGGGCCCGCCCCCCCCCCCAAATAAATATATATAATTAAATATATATATATATATATATTTATATAAATTGGTGTTTTGTGTGTT
>JAODUJ010107143.1:0-11435 GCA_027564615.1 Psolus chitonoides | reverse complement strand
ACAGAGGGCACGCGGAAAACCTTGTAAACACTCCAAGTCATCCATTCTTGGTCAGATCAAGTTCAAATTGTGTGTGTAGGCTTCTCATAATGAGTCCAGGGACTCTATCGATTTGGAGGTTTGAACTTATTTTTGGTCAAAAATGGAATTTTTTGTATTTTTGTTACTTTTTGCCTGTAAACACGCTTAGCAGTACTTGGTAATGGTATGTACTATGTTCCCCATGAGGAGAACTTGATCCCTGCTGTTTTTGGGAGAGGTCAAATGCTCCACTTATAATCAGCATGGCAACATTGTGTTTACTTCTAATATATAGGGGCCTATCTTTCCCTGAACGAGTGCGTAGTCCCTTATTGGGAGTTGGTGTTGTGTGGTTAACACAGATTCACACTGGCAGTTATACAAAATGGGGTATCTTTGGTGACATTTAGTATATGTAGTGAGCTTACACAACTGGCCAATTACAAGCAATGAATCACTAATCCTTTTGTATTTCTGGTCGGTTTTGCATTAATGAGACCAATTTCCCAATTTTCGATTATTGCATCATTACTTGGATAGGAAGCCAGATCAGGCTTGATGTTAGTCTCTAGAGGATTGGCTTTCCCCCAAAATGTTTCCTGCATTACGTGAGCTTTTGAAAAGCTTGGACCATCTGGAGTTGTTCGTATTTCTTGCAGACGTTCCATGCTGTCTAAATTGGTCATCATATCTCCAAAATAGTATGTATGCTTGTTATCGAAACTGCCATTTTGCTGGTTTTATGTCGCCAACATTGTCAATAACATTCATTTTCATGATCTCACGATTTCTGTTTTTGTCTTGTACTATCTCATACGTCATTAGTAGGCCTACAATGAAGTGTACCACTATGATCAACGTATAAACATAAACGTACTGTATTTTTATATTCAATAGTTATAAGAATACAGCTCACATATCGCAAATCCAAACCCGGTGAAACCACCAGTGAGCTTCAATTGGTTTTCATACAGATCGCTCTGTGAGGCAGATACGAGACTGCAAATGGCTTTATATCAGCTATAATCTCTGAATTCATATTCTAACTAGGCTAATAACAACAAAATAGGGATTTGAAAAACGGAAGGATTTTTCCACCGGCAGTGAAACCGGGTTGAAATTGCAACGTTTCCCTAAATTGATCAATGTTTGAATCAGGTGGATAATCGTTCAATCGAGATAGTTTTTTTTTCTTCAAAAAATCTTTGCCACACAGGGAGGTTCAATCTGTAATGTTGTCCAACTCGTGGTTCTGGAAAGACGCTAACGATATATTCATGCGGATGCCAGCAAATATCTTGTCTCTTCGGCCACTTAAAGTAGTTGATGCCCAAACTTCGCATCATCTTTCTTCAATGTTTTTTATGATGCTAGCATAATTGTGTTCATCATACAATACAATCACATAATGACTTGTTTGTAGTCATTTACTTTTTTCCTTGCATTTTCATTCTTTCCGACCCCAGTAGTCTTCTCGTTCATCACATTAGTAATATTTTCTGTAGCATTAGTCGTCTCTGCGGCCACGTCAATGATCTCTTTGACCATATCAGTCGTTGCATTTGACGTGCCAGATGTATCTTCTGCCATTAGAGCTTTCTCATGAGTCAGTACGTTTACCCCAAGAGTCTTCATTCCTATAACATCATTTACCTTTTCTGTCCCATCAGTCATCTGGTCTGTCACATCCTTTTCTCTCCTGTCACATCATTTACTTTTTCCGTCCCATCAGTCATTCCGTCTGCCACATCAGACCTCTTTTATGTCACCTCGATCGTCTCTTCTGTCACATCAGCCATTTCATCCACCACATCAGTCTTTTTGAAGGCACTTTGTTCGTCTCCTCTGTCCCATCAGCCATCTCATCTATCACTATAGTCTTCTTTTCGAGCACTTTATTCGTCTATAGTGCCCCACCGGGAGCCTCTGCTTTTCCAGTCTCTTCTGATCCACCAATCTTCCAATCTTCATTAACAATCAAATTTGCATTACCACACAGTTGTTTTCTCTCATCAAACTGATCTTCTCTTAACTCTGCCTCGTCCACGACATCCATGATGCATTTCTGTAGATCACAATTATCTGTCATCTGATATGAAAATTCGTCTTCAGTATCGGACGACGAAATCGTGTCGTGAAGCCCCTCATTAGTCTTACATTCTACAATTCCACTGGCGTGCCAGTTCCGTCATCATCGACACTACTATACCCTTTTCTTGCATTATCGAGCTGTGTTTCAATTTCTAACACCTTAGCTGCAATGATATTTTCAAGTTCGTTGCAAGATTCTTCGACTTCTATATATATTCCTCTTACTCGCCCTTCTTTTGCACATCATACTCTTCAGTCGCTCTGGGTAACCTTGGTTCCCCATCATTAGTAGGCGTGCTGTTGTCTGTGCAAGCAAATTCATGTATTGTCCCTCCAATACACTCTTTGGACATGGTAGCCTTCTCCTCAACAGTTGCCATTGCCTTTTATCAGTCTGTTCATGAACTCTAGTCTGTTGTTCGTCCATCCCTATATCATTGACATCAGATGCATGAATGTTGTCTTCAGGAACATCGCTAGATGTTTGTGTTACCTCATACATGAGTTATGTTTCAGTCGTCTTGGCTATGGGCAGCAATAGCACAGAGTGGTGTGGTACCCAGTGTTCATTGGAAATGTCAGTATGAGTCGTGGTCCACAAAATGTGGACTTTACCAACACTTGATGGCTCCCTGGACATGATTATACGATGCAGGTCTTGCCTCACAGATGGACTCCCCTTCGTTGGGTAGACAGAAAAGATCGGCATCTTTAGGACACTGGCAAGTGTGTTCCTTTTACAGGAATGTTCATTGGTTCAGCCTCATATATTGTCTCAATTTGTGACTTTGTCAGCCGCCAGGATGAAACAAAATAACCGGAGTACATTGCATACGACCTCGGCAAATTGGATGCGTTTTTCTCTGTCAGTTCAAGTCCTCGCTTCAGATATTGTGCATCAATGTAACATTTCTTGTTCTCAGCCATCTCAATTGCAATGTGGGCTCGCATCGCTATGTGTCTATCCTCGATTCCAAATGCAAGAACACTCCCAAATCTTGGACAAGCATTTTCCATCTCCCTTGATTACAACAGGATACTTCATGATGCTACAACCATTATCTGCTGGTACGTGTGAGGCCCAACACTGTCTTGTCCAGGGTAACGTTGCAACTATTGACTATAGCCTCGTATCATTCGATAGTATATCTGTTTTCTTTTCCAAATCTTCTACATTTAGTATTGAAAGCTTCAAAGAATTTTGCTTCTGAGTTCTTAGAATTCCAGCAAAATACTGGGAACGTGTATCTTCAGCCACACTTTCACCTTGTTTATCATGGCACTCTCTTCTCCATTTTGTTCCGAATTGGGTTGATCTGCTTTCGTTGCATTATTACTCGTGGGTGTGTTATCACATTCACGTTTTCTTGAATGAGGAGGCTGTGTTTCCTCTCTATACAAGTTGAATTGAAATTCTTTTTTTCTGCATGATATGGAGCTTCTTGAACGTCTGTACTTTGCAAGTGGAATAGCTTAACATTGGTCCGTGATATGTTAAGTTGCTCATATAACACCACTCTATTTGATCCACTGTCCTTTTCAGGGTAGCAACAATACGATCAGGTGCACCTTTTCCATGCCCAGCCTCACCAAAGTTCCACGCAGCTTTTTTGAAACCCGTTGCATAGATTACTGTAGATAACTTGTAGAAGTTTGCCGGTTCTTGGTTGTTTGGCCAACACCGTAGAAGATCAATGTGTCTACTTTCGGGTATAGTGCTCATAATTAGATGTCTAGATGGGCCCACATCGCACCAGGACCATGTTGAAGAGAATCAGAGATGCTGCAGAATGGGTCGGGCTTCCCAACGAACCAATGTAGTATACACTCTAAAAAACGTGTTTAGGCGCTAAACACTTCCGTAAACACTTTTCTGCCCCCACTTTGTAAACACGTTTAAATGATAAACACTAGAAGTGATTAGAACTGAGACACTTAAGTGTTTACAAACTAAACATGTTTAGATTGAACATGTTTATAAAATACCGTGTTTAGATTAAACATGTTAAGAAACTAAACGCGTTTAGATTTGTGGACGTTGACACACCCCTTATACCCCGGAAAGGTCTGTCATTGTTGAGTCATTGACATGTGAATTCTTGCAATTCATGTACATAGAAGCACACTACAGTCACTTCATCGCCTGACAATTTGTGTAAAATGAGAGTTTTTCACTCTGCTGCTAATATCAATAACAAAAGTGATTTCGGTGCATTTGCCTCTTCATGATGTGGTTGTACAATATTGGCCCGGATGAGTTTGCACATCTGCCTGCTTATCCCAATAGTGATTGAGGAAAGGTCAGCCAAGCTCCAGGAGCTTGCATTGACATCAAAGAATATGCAAATAGCTACGTGTATTGTGCGTTGATAAACTACATAACCTGGAGACTCAATCCCACGTATGATATGGGTTTACATTGTTCCCCTTGGGGGTGCTATTTGTGTGTGCGTTACACCATATGCAAGTCCTCTACTAAGATGATTGGATAAGGAGAGAACAACCGGTTATTGCATGCATCGAACATGAACATTTGGGAAAGATAAAACTGGCCAAGATATTCAATACTTTTCTCGAGATTGCATCTGTGAGTAATCCTATTCACTACAACAGCACAACCTTGGAAATCATATACTTTTAATAGTAATGCTAGAAGTTAGGTGATCTATAAATCAGCCTTTGGAATGAAATAACCCTTTAAATCTGGCCACTTTGTACACTACATGCCTCCAGAGCTGGCCAATTTAATGAATCCAACCAGTTACCGAGTAGCTTCATGATCTAAATTCTGAAAATGAAGACATGCAGGCGCACCCACAAGAATATGCAGTACATATAATTTGATAAGAATTGAAAAGCTTCTTTCGATACAAAATATGACCCCAGCCACCTGCCTTCTAATTCTCCTTGCACATAGGCCCATACATAGTCTTTGGCCTTGTTCTCATTTGTGGAATACCTACCCGATATTAGATTTGGGTCGATTTGTATAAAGCCCACTCCAGGTCAGCCAGCACCTGGTCCCCGATTGCCATTTTGCATTTCAATACTTATTTACGATACTTCACATTGCTCAATACAGAGAATCGTAACTAGTTCGTAATTCTGTAAATGCATGTAGCTCTGGCAGATCTAGGCAACACTACCGGTTCACTGACAAGAAAAATTGTAACGCATTGTAAGTAACTAAAAACTAACTTTTTTCCCGAATAGGGAACAATTTTATAACAAGAAAAATTGTAACGCATTGTAACTAACTAAAAACTAACTTTTTTTCCAAATAGGGAACAATTTTATAACTATAGAATGCACACTGTGTTCATTGAAACCGAAAGCCTATGAATGGCACAAGTTTCGAATTGCTTCTCCATAAAAATATACACTATATCTGCTTCGTAATTTGCCTGCATTCACAGGCCATCATGGCTTGGGCTCAGTTACACCTTTTGACATTTTGATAGAAATAAAAATTGAAGGGAAGCAGTAATAGGGAACAACCATCCTCTGATAGCCATCATGGCTTGGGCTCACTTAACGTACATCTTTTTGAAAATTTGATAGTAACATGAAGGGAAGCATTGTCCATGGTTAAAATAAAACCCGACCTGCCATGGTGCGTCACATATATGCAAGCCAAACATGGTATACAGGTCACCCTATAAGAATCTGGGGCATACAGAACAGATGAGATATACAAGATGTACGTCAGGCGCGGTTCTAGGGGGGGGCTTTAGCCCTCCCAAAAATAATTCTAGCCCTCCTAAATTGTGCAGAATTTATATAAATTAGTTATAAAGACATAGATAAGCCTATAAAATATTCTCCACAGCGCTATATCGGGTTCAACAGGTTATTTCATTGTATTAAAGAATATAATATAGTCCTGTATTTAACGGAATGTCATTTCAGGGCGACTTTCTAGAGTTCAGAAGCGATTTCGCCAGCCAACTAGATCACATTGTCCTTATATCCACTGCCATGCCCACAGGTTCAACCTTATGTGTTAGTTGACACATGTAGGTCGGTGCCATGAGCAGGTGACGTTATTGGTCTTCATGAAGCAGTTTATCACGTTATTACTGCTGCCACAAAACGCCAGGACCTATTTGTCAACGCACAGAGGGAAAGTAACTTGAGTTACAACAACGAAGTGGTACAATGTGGGAATGCTATTTTCACTCTGAATCTCCTTTAAGACTTGCTAGGGAAATGTAATTCACTGTAACTGAAACTCCCATAAGACTTCAACCATGGCAAATGCTTCCAAGTTGACAGAAGCTACAATTTCAGCCATAGAGATGATGAGATCAATCCTGTATCATTCCCGACTCCTCAGCTACATCAGAAAGGAGTTTCTCCATGATGAAGAGAGTTAAGACATACTTACGGGCAGGCTACCATGAGTAACAACCGCTTAACGAACCTGACAATCAAACAGGACAATACCAGTGAGATGCTTCAACACCCCGAGAATGTTGTTGAAGAGTTCGCCAGAAAAGGACGCCGTCTTTCCTTATATTATGAAGTAGATCAATTGGTGGTATTCATTTGATGTACTTTTGAATATTTGTTCGGAAAAATTGTTTAAAAAGTCCTCTGTGCATCAGATTGCACCATTTGACGTCTAAAATAGCAAACTTTTCCAGGGGGCACGCCCCCAGACAGCTCGCACCTCTGGCGCTCGTTGTACGCGCCTTCCCTCTGGGGATCGTTATCTTTTAACTTCATCAACCACATATCAGCCCCTCCAAAATAATGTCTCTAGAACAGCGCCTGATGAACATAAGAGGGTAACTAGAGCAAATGTACCTCAACTCAACTCTCCTGAGTTACGTCTTCATATATCTTATTGAACTTCAGGAATCTGGCAGATTTTTTGAAATCTGCACCAGTATCCTTCAGCAGATAGATCTGCAGAAATCCCAACAGCTGGTACTGAATGGGATATGCAAGATCCCATACATAATAACACTGGCTTAGAAATAAGACTAGTTCCCAGAAACTGTCCTTATGCAGTTCGATGACATTTCCATTGAAGAGAACAAATCCATTCTTCAATTCCTGGTTCTCATGATTGATTACCACCATTCGCGGGGCCTCCTTCAGGGTGCTCTTCGGAGTGTATGTGACCTGAAAACAAAAAGTAAAATACTGATTAACCATGTGAACTCTTTACTGGAGATGTAGGGGATGAAGCTGTACCTCGCCATACATTTCCTTGCTACGGAGTTTGAAATTGAGTCCGTATTAGGGGTGCACCGGATTTAAGGAATTTCCCAAATCCAGCCGGATTTTTGTCTAAATGCTGCCGGATTTGCAGGTCACTTGACTATACTATTGTACAGCTAGTTGCCTACAAATGTCTTGTTAAATAGTTATTTATCTGTTTATATGGCATATATTAGTATGGGGCCCACCTGTACTACATAGATTGGGATTGTACTACACAGTGTGCTATAGGTCTACAGTAGGCCCTGTAACCTATTACACACTATTTGTATACTAGGCTAGGCCTTCATTTGCATACGGTATATAGCACAGTACATACAAACTAGGCCTACACAAGCTGCTCAACATACTGCATACTGTAGATGTACATAACACAAGCTCAATTACATACTGCCCGATTACACACTAGTTGGGCATGGCTGTTCTGCAGTGGTGATGGACAGGTTGCTACCAACTCTCTCAGCATTTGTGAAAGTGGCTAAAGGCTAAGAGTTTCACTCACGTCCATCAAATGGGGATGTTAAATGGCGGTCCCGGGAGCAGAATGGCATTGTATGACATGTCTGCCTCGTTACACTCTGAGCACTAGTCAAGAAGAGAAGGCGAGCCATTACACACTATGTACAGTACATGCACAAGCTTCCAAGGTGCTCATCCACGATCACACATAACTTCAGTGTATTTGATGAGCCATAATCAGCTTTCTGTCTGTAGACCTCTAAATTTGTATCCTTGGCAGGCTGGGCAAGGGCACAACTCTAACCCCTCTGTACAAAAGTAGGCATATTAAAAGAGAACCTAATTGTTTTGTCACATTTGGCAAATCTGGCAAATCCGGTTCCGGCCGGATTTGAAAATTCCAAATCCGGTGCACCCCTAGTTAGTATGGATATAATAAAGGCACATGGATATGTTCATGATGTCACACATGAACTACTAGTTCAAGTTTAATGCAATTCATGGTTTTTCAATTCAATAATGGTTTTCATCATTGATTTGTGAAAAAACAAAATATAAATAGAACTGTGAAAGATTTACTCACAATAATTGCCTCGTTCATTCAAAATTAATTGAAGGAGACAGCAAGTCTGGACTATTCCAAATGAAATAGAGGTAAAATGAGAGACTGTGCTACCTACCACTAACAATCAGAGACTAACAAATTTTATCAAAATAAATGTTTACTTCCAAATATATTCCCAATTAAAAGTTCATAAAAACTCAAGAATGGTGCTGCCATTTCGATAAGGATTTTGATTTCGCTTGATTGAGAAACTTGTGTTTCACTTTATAATTTGTGGCTAAATATTTCAATCAGGTACTGTATGTATGAAGTCAAGTTAGTTGACTCATTCATGTCTCCTGTCATTCATATGACACAAGAATGGCAGCCTCCTGCCTCCTGGGGTGTATACCCTACGATGGAACTGACTTAGGAATTATATTTGCAATGAGAATTTCTTGAGACTTCTTCAGGAAATTAGAAATCAACAGATTCGGTCAGCTGGAACAATCACATGTGTGACGGTGACCCCAATAATGATAGACCATGAATTTTAATTAAGTAGCAAATTCACTCACTTCGGCCAAAGTAATTACAGATTTGAGCTTCTTTATTCTCCTGCCGACAGCAACCTTGGCATCCAGATAGTTGAGGAGGTCCATATCATTAGTAATCTGTGGAAGTGGGATTGTAAGAAAATTTTAAGGAAAACATGGCTCAATTTAAACCTCAGAATGTCACAGAATCTAATTAGAGTTCCTCCTTAACGGGATATTGGGTTCACTGGTTAGGTTCGACTGCACTGCAGTGGTAACAGACTAGGTAGCTACCACCCCTCTTAGCATTTAGGAAAGTGGCTAAATGCTGGGAGTCTCACTCACGTCTGTCGGATGGGGACGTAAAATATCGGTCCCAGGAGCAGGATGGGAATGTAGTTACACCCCTGCCTCGTTATGCTCTGAACACTTGTCGTAGAAAAGAGGGCAAGCTATTGCCGGTTTTCATCCATGATAACAATTGGCTTCTGGTTTCCTCGATCAGCTTCAGCTGATGAGCTTCCTGAACCCATAGATGATAGACTAAACTAAACTAGTTTCCAATCCAGAACTTTCTTCAAGTTTATACTGGCAAAGAAAAAAGTATGCAAGAAAGTCAAGGCACAATGTAAAAGTTGTTCTTGGTTGGCAAATGTAACTGACACCATATCCGAAACTGCCATTTCAAACCAAATATGTGACTATATCCTCAGAGGAAACTTTTGTGATGCATTAAAAAACAGAAACAAATTTACGAAAATAATCACAATCGCACTGCATGAATGTTCGAGCTGCCTTTTCATTCACCTTCCAATTTGGTTTAGCCGATTTGTTGAGGAATAGCAATACATGTTAAACTTTGTGTTTATGTTCAGTCACCAATTTTGGACCTTTCACAAATATGCAAGGAGTTTGTGTTCATGCTTTTTTTCTCACTGCAAATACACAGCCTAGCATAAATATATAATTTAGCCACAAATATTTATAATTTGTTCATGTTCATAAATGGCCACTTCCAACAGAAAAATCAGTCAACTCCTTTTTCCCTTAGATAAATTTGTTCTGTAGCACTTAATCACAGACACCCTCTTCAGCCTACATATATTCTAATTTAATTCCAGAAACAGTGACATATTGTTTTAAGGCCCCAAGAACAATGATACTTACATCATATTCGTCACATTCGGCACATTTCATTAACCCTTCTTTTAAAGGGTTCCAGTTCAGGTCGTACTGCCCCTGGTCTACATTCGGTTTTATGAGGTTGAACTCCTTAATGACCTGTGGAAACAAACAGTCATGAAAATAGTATAAAAGAAGCTTAACGTTAATGAGGAATGTGCTACTCCATTTCCTTGTTGTTGCCTTATGAGGAGTCTACACAATATTGGAAAAACCAATCCGATAAACCAGGCAGAAAGGGAGACAGAGCAGCGAGAGTAGATGAAAGAAAACTAGGCGAAAACAATATTCCTATACTTAGTTGGACTGTATTCACAGTCTTTCTTTGCCCATGGAATCATTTCTGAAATAAAAGAAAATCTGTCGAACCCCTAGAGTATTGGTCAGCTCAATCGCAGCTATGTATGGTACTGGTAGGCAAGATAGCAGAACAGGGCTGGGCATATCTTGAAAGGAGAGCGACCGCCGAAAGGTTAGAGGATAGATTTGAGGGCAGCCGACCGAGATGAAGGAAACGAAAGTCAATGCAGGACGATTTGAAGTGTGGTAAGAGCTACCATGAAATAAAGCAGCTTGCTGGAGATTGTGCGGACCTGCTTCAGAGCAGAGCACCATAAAAAGAAGATGACGCTTCAACCAATATATAATTATTACACCTGTAGCGACCGCACAGAAGCATTGATAGTTGATAGCGCTTATCAACTCACTATCAACTCTGCAATTTGCCCGCACAATGGACCATCGGGCTCAATTTGGCTCATATCGCCGATAAAGGAGTGGCCGTAGCATGAAAACCATTTGTCCAATGGGCTGAAATTTGGAATTTTCAATTTTTCAGCATAAACTACCTCAAGAACCAAATTTGAGCCAATTTGAAGAGGGTGTGGTTTAAATTTCCATTTATTTTTGGATGATTCGACATGGAATGACCCTACACCGTCCACTGCCGATTTTCCAGTAATAGATCACTGGCTTTTTCCCCTACTCCATTGTTTACATGCTGAGCACCAAGCAACATGGCAGTAGGTACCATTTTACAAGTCTTTGGTATGACCCGGCCAGTAGTCGAACTCCAGTCTGCAAGGCAGATGCTCTAACCATAAAAAGTTTTTCCTGGAATTGTGTGAACTTTTAAAAATAAAAAAAACTCTGATAGCCTCCGGTTCCCAAGATGTTGCAACTTACAAAGGACTCTTCCAACAAAAAGGGGTATGTCTCATAGGCCATTGCATGATTTTCTTCTTTGCTCCTCAGTGGGAATGTTTTCCTCTGCAAATATGCCATTCTCGCCTTGTCAGGTATCTCTTTCCCCATCTCTTGCACCAACTGCTCTTTCATTTCTGCCAGGCTGTCATTATTGACCGCTTTAAAAA
>JAODUJ010107032.1:0-11437 GCA_027564615.1 Psolus chitonoides | reverse complement strand
GAGGAAAGGGGGAATTTTAGTGAACAGTACAAAATTAATTGCTTGTCTTGTGTAATTTAATATCGGTCGGTGTTAAAATCTCTCTGAAGATCTGCATAACACTTAAGAAACAAAATTGCGCGCAGTGCTGTTTGCTCCAGCATATGTTTCACGTGCTGTCACTTGTGCGAAATGGGCCGCTCATAACTCAAAGATGGGACATAACTTTTTTCAGCTTCGCGGGCAGTCAGGAATCTTTCAATTCGTTGTCTGTTAATTGGGGTGTCACTTGTGCTGAACCTGCCGTTTAAAACCTGTCGAACACATGATAACACTAACATTTTCACGCACTCCGTGCGCTCTTATTGCATTGTCCTGATTGTGTTGCTACTCGCACCTTCTTGACATCTTTAATTAAGCCATAAGCCCAATGTGATGGTTTGACTTCGGTATTCATCTTGCTATATTTTGCAGTTAACTCTGAAATAAAACGTCGAATTACCGGCCGGGGTTAGAATTTCAAGACGCCCATCGTTCACCTTACGCGTGCGGCAAGTTAAGGGGTAAATAATTCTTCAATACCCTACAAAAATTGGCGCGCTTCGCGCGCTGGACAATCTGCTTCTGACATGGTTTAGCTCCATTGTACGAATAGGTGCGATACAGTGTGTAGTGTAGTACTAAAACCTACGCTATTATCCCCGACAGGTGTCAACCGCCCGACAGTTTTCATATTTGTTTTCAAGTGAACAATCTGCATATCATATTCCCTTTCTGGTATAATTTCTTGATCCGCCCTAATTAAAAATGGAAAATATCGGACAGACTAATACAAAAATGAAAATTCTTGAACATTATAAAATGTGACTTCTAAAGATGAGAAATATAGCACCAGATTGCATCTAAGGACATATAATCAATCACATTTTTCTCAAAGGGGAGGGGGTGTCTCCCTCCCCTTGAACCTCCCCCAGGACACAGATCAATAACCGCTCCAGGAAGCTGTCCTCCTTTTTACTTGGGGAAATATGGTAACCCTATCAAAGACTGAAAACACTGTGAACCCTCTAAGTCAACCATGCCTGGTCAGATGAAGTTAAAACTGGGTGTTATATGTTTCTCCTAATGAGTACTTGATACATATTGTTTTTTAGAGAGGTCAAATGCTCCACGTATAAACAATATAACAAGACCAATTGCCTGGTCAAATTATGTTCATACATGGTGTGTATGTTTTGCATTATGAATACATGATCCGTATTTTTCAGAGAGGTCAGAGGTCAAGTGAGGTCAACACGGCAAACACTGGAAACCTTATAAACACGCTAAGTCGTCAATTTTGATCATATCAAGTTCAAACTAGTTGTGTATGTTCTTCTTAATGAGTACATGATTCCTATTGATTTTGGTGGAAATTGTGTTAACATTGGGGGGTATTTTTGGCCTGTAAACACACTATGTCAACCAGGCCTGGTCAGATCAAGTTCATACTTGGTGTGTATATTCCCCTTAATAAGTACATGTGCATATTGTTTCTGGGAGAGATCAGACGGAGAGAGAGAGAGGGAGAGAGAGAGAGAGAGGTAAACAGGAGTCGACAGTGGTCAAACACTGAAACCTTGTTAAGTCGACCATGCCCGGTCAGATCAAGTAGGCCAATGTATATTCCTCATAAGGAACCCTATTGTTTTTGGGAAAGCTCAGAGGTCATAGAGGACAACCACTAAAAAAACACGTAAACACGACCATGCATGTTTGAATCGAGTTCGTACTTGATGTGTGGGTTTCCCATAATGGGTGCATGATCTCCATTGTTATTAGGAGAACTTAGAAGTCATCAGACATTTATTCGTCATAATGAGTACATGGTTCCTATTGATACTGGCAGAGGTTTGATCTCATTTTGGTTCAGAGATTTTACGTTTTGCTTGCAAACACACCAGGTCGATCATACCTGGTTCGATCAAGTTGATAATTACATGATCCCCGTTGTGTTTTAGAGAGGTCGGAGCTCATCATGGGCCAGCAGAGTTCAAACACTGAACAAGAGCTCCAATTATGCAGTAACTCAAACCACACAATTTATTCGATCTCAAATGACTCTTGATGACCTCCAACTGACATTCACAATGTTCGGCGCCCAATGCTGACTATATTTTTTACAAAGTTTCACGTACTCCAAAAATTTGCCCAAAATTGCCCCCTGATGACTTCCAAATGACTTCCACAGTTTTCGGTACCATGTTGTCTATATCTACCAAATTTCATGTAAATCCATAACTTTACCTCAAGTGACCCCTGATGACCTCTACATGGTCTTCCAAATGTTCTGCACCGAATGTTGACTATATCTATCAAGTATCATGTATATCCATAATTTGACCTCAAAATACTTCTCATGCCCGCCAAATGACCTTCAAAATTATCGGTACCAAATATTGGCTACATGTACTAATTTCATGTACATCCAACATTCTCTAGTACATTATACCTCCCATGATACTGCAAATTAGCCTATTCAATTACCATATTTTGTGCCAAACCAATCAGTTCGAGAAACCCTGGCCATGCTACCCCGACCCTCAACAATATACCATTGAATATATGGGATGAGAAGTGTTTTTTGCGTTTTTACTTAAGAGCCTCTAATAAACCTCAGATGACCTTTGGCCCCAAATTCCCGAACACCACAGAGGAAGCACTACCCAAGCAAAATTATAACGAACTATCAAAACTGTACCACGTAATCTGTATGAGAATAATCATTTTTGGTGTTTTCACACAATGAAGCCAAATGATGCCAACATGACCTTTGACCCAACATTTCCGAACACCCCGATGGAAGCACTACCCAACTGTCATAATTATCAAAAATCGTACCACGTAATCTGTATGGGAAGAAGCATTTTTAGTGTTTCACAAAATAGCATCAAATGATGCCAAGATGACCTTTGACGCCAAATTCCCGAACACCCTAAAGGAAACACTAAACAAGTTTCGTCGTGACAAACTATCAAATCTGTACCACGTAATCTGTAGGAGGAGAAGCATTATTTTGGTGTTTTCACAAAATGGCACTAAATGACACCAAGATAACATTTGACCCCGAATTCCTGAACACACCGAGGATTGTCATTATGACAAACTATCAAAACTGTTAATCCTCGAAAGAAGCACATCACAAGGAACATTATGACCAACTACCAAGAACGTGCTACGCTCTGTGAAGAAGATATATTTTGTAGGTGTGCGGATAATGGCTTGTATGACTCCTAATTGATGTTTGACCTAAATTTCATGAGCGTCAAAAATGACCCGGGATCCAATGATCATTGTGTCCAAGTTTTCTCAAAATACATCTAATCATGTGTGCTTACAGGATCAATTGACCAATCGTGAACAGAAGGCTAGATACTTCTCTGGTCGAACACGAGAAGCTTTGTAAATGTGCTAAGTCAATCTGTCTAGTTGGAATCGGTGATTCATTTTCATTCCCCGACGTTGCTTGATCTTCTCCATTCACCGGACCTTCATCAACATGTCAACACCCAGACGCATAACAAGTGTCACATATTGTATCTTATTATTACCAGAGAAACTGACTCATTTATTACAAACATCGATCATAACTGGCTGCTACCGTCTGATCATGCCACGACTCACTTCACCACTGCGACCTTTCTCGTTCACCAACTTCTAAGATTTATCGCATTTGTCAAGAATTGAATGACATTGACATCGATGAAAGTTGTCATGCAGTCTCTGCACTCTCGGTCTCTATGCCACTCAGTGACCCTTTTTATTTCCAACAACCTGGCCCCACCCATCACGAACTCAATCTTTGATAGACCGAGTGTTCTGTGGTTTTCCAAACAGTTGCCCGAGGTGCACCTTGACCTAATTTCAAGGAATAACGTCATTAGTTTGAATTCTGAATTACCCCAGTCAGGGTAACACATACCGTAACCGTACGGATTCAATGGGGAATTTTTCACTATACTATTGCGAGACCTTCCGAATGTTACTGCAGACGATGTAACTCAAACTATTATCAATTCGCGCGAGTATCTCGAGGCTTCGAGGATTGACTTGTTTATCACAATTATTGTTTTTGATCCTCTCACAGTCATGCTGCTGAAACTATGCACACTAAGAGCTTGTTCCAATTGTAACTTACGTACTAACTTTAGCCTATAAAGTCGGGCCCTTCCCTGAAACCTGCAAACAAGCTATTATCCGCCGGCTTTTGAAGAAGTGTGATCTTGGTAACAATCTCTTCAAAAACTACCGGCTGATATCCAATTTATCATCTCTTTCTAAACTTCTTCAAAAATCAGAGTTCAAGCAACTGAATTCGTATCTTGGCAAAACGATCTTTGTGCAAAATATCACTCCACCTATCAGAAGAGTCGTAGTACGGAAACTGCACATCTTAGGGTACGTAATGATGTGCTACGTGCTCTAGATGGGTATAATGATGCCATCCTAATTTTATTAGATTTAGTACCGCCTTTGACACGACACGGTCGATCATAATATTCTTTTACACAGGCTGCGTCATCGTTTTGGTATATCTGGATCAGCGTTTGACTGTTCCAGGTCCAGTGTTGGATCGATCGTGTCGGAGGCTGTGTCACTTGATTGTGGCATCCCACAGAGTTCCGTTTGAGGACCGGCCTCGAGACCATTTGAGAACATATTCCGCCATAGGTTATTTGAATTATATGTTTTATGCCGACGACACTCAGCTGTTTGCCACTTGCAAGAGAGGTATGACCCCCATCGATAAGATAAGGCATTGGTGATATCCGTCAGCGGATGCGTGATAACGTGCTAGCCCTGAATGATGATAAAACTGAAGACAGGAGTTCTGTTTTTCTTTGTGATGTACAGGTTGGCGGTGTCGGCATTTACTCTCTCCTGTACTGTTCGTAATGATTCCGTTGCCATGTCGAATTACGTGGCCAAAATATATAGGCCCGTGTCATCCCCAGCCCCCCCCCCCTTCCCAAAGGCAAAATTCGAAATATCTATGATCACAATTCTACCAACATTTCATTCATGCCTTCGGAACCTCTCGCTTAGACAACTTCTGCAAAGCTGTGCTGCTCGTCTTGTTAATAAAACCAAAAACGAGATGACAAGATTACCCATGTTTCGTAAGAACTACACTGGCTTTTGATTCAGCAGTGGATTGCATTTGTAAATATCTCACACTCAAAATCTTACATGACATGGTGCCTGCCTACCTGGCAGAATTACTGACCATGTTCATGCGCAGTAGTGGGCACACCCTGAGTCGCTCAAATACACATAGTCTCCACTAACATATCGGTAATACCAAGTTCTACGGGGAGAGCTTCGGCTAAGGGTTTCCCCCGGATTCGATCTCCAGACCTCCCGACTGCAAGGCCAATGCCCCTACACTTAGCAATGCACTGAAAAAAAACCTGAAAATGGTACATAATTTCTCTTTTTCAACGTTTTGGGAGTAAATATTCATCTTTACTTGTGATTATATTAGAAATACATCAAATATGTAAAAGGCAATCAGAAATTGACAGTTCTCAGTGAGCGAACACACCAAACCAAACACTGCATGCCCATGTATACCATGGCCCGTAGTACAATTATATTCTACTAGATATTATTTTGGTGTCAGACCTGTTACAGTCTGCTCGCTTTCGCTCTCTCGCTCGGTCTATGCACTACACGGTCTTTAGGTACACTGTCCTATTAGCGCAGCCCTGTCGATAATGTTAGTGATTGAGCCACACGCTTCAGCTGCATTGTACAACCTTCATACGGCCGCCCTCGCACATCCCTCAAGCTCAGTAAACTCATGTCACAATCACTTGTGACCGATATCGAGCACCCCTGTGATACTGTTATATCAGTAGTTAGATCTCCAACTGATGTAACCCACTCTCCAACCACACTCCAGCCCTTTTCGTACACTCACCTGCTGACTTGAGGGCGAAGCCTGAACATACGGGCACCGGAGGCGCGAAACACCGACGGGGCCTAGATATCCTTTTCCATGAAAGATTTGAAATTAATCGACGTTTCAGACAGTCATAATACACAAGAAAACTTGTTATGGCATCGTGCATTGCCATGCTTTGTTCTGTTACCCTTAATATCAGGAAACAAAAAGATGAGATACGGATGTGGATTCTACCAGTGATGGGGATTTAACCGCATCCCACTCACTTCGGCTGATGCTCGCCCCACCCTGACCAGGCCTAGCATTTTCTGTATGCTCTTCTGGACGTGTATCCCACTCCCCGACACCGATCCAAACCCCCTCCGTTCATTCACTTGCTGACCATACGGTCTAGCAGTGTTCGAAATTCAACCACCTTCCGCCTCATCTCAGCTGATGTTCGCCCGTCCTAACCTAGCACTCTCCATGCAGTCTCATATCACTCACTCTACCACCCCATCCACAGACAACTTCGTACACTAACCTGGTGGGCCTACAGCAGGGGTGGCGCTAGGTTTTGCCCGACAGGGGCGCTAGAAATCTTAGCACTAGTTTTGCCCTCGCAACACTCCTTAGTAGCATAGACGCCATTTGAGGCGTGCATTGGATACCATATAGGTTTGAGGGACGGTTGCTGAGGCCACCATCAGCCGGAGTGCATTTTTAGGGGGAGGGGCATCAACAACAGGTTACAGTGCTTGCGTAAGACAATGAATAATATTCGCGGTGCGCCGATATGGCATATCTCGATCGTTTCTCGAGGAAGAGTCTAAGAAAATATCTTGATTATGGACAATAGGGAGGGGCTGTTGCGAAGAAATACTGTTCTTATGTCATTGTCGTAAAACAGCCTTCCGCAGAAATATGGTCATATTAAGATAATTCATTGAAAGATAATTCCATGCAAATTCCTTAATATATTAATCGGCAACTCTCAAATTTGAATTATGAAAACATATATAGATTGAGCCTGGGATCGATAGGCCTAAGAAAACATAAAAGCTTTTACAAATTGTGTATCGGATTATATGCAGTCAAATGGTGATGCCTTCGTTTCATATGGGTTTACATTCTACACGTATACATACCCAAAATATTTGAAATCTGGGAGTCTCACAAATGACGTCAGCCCCCCACCATGGTTGGGGATGACGTAAAAAATCTTGGCCTTTTTAACCCATAAAACCTTGGATTTGGTACTTTCGGGTATTGAATAAGTTATTTTTTCTGTCTAGGCTCGAGTCTTTAAAATCGCGCAAGAAAAAGACAACAATTTGTATTGCCACCTTAGTCCTGAGTTTAAGGCGATGATCTCCACTGGGCCACTTTTGTCGATCCTTCATTAGTTTTCCTCTAAAAGAAATCGGGACTATAGAATCGGAAAACAGAAATCTGGATAATTCCGTGGAAAATCGAGAAACCGGGAACGAGTTGTAAAATCGGGAAATTATTCCCAGCTTATTCGCGAGGGTTGGGGCATATGCAACTATAACTGGAGTAGTATGTGCCTAACACCCACACGCGCACACACTGGCGTAGAGACATATGTGGTAGTCAGGATGAGTCCATGAGGGCAGAGGGTTCACTCAGCTATTGCGCGCGAAGCTCACGAAAAAATGTTGACCTTAGTTTCGATGAGGGAAGCGTGAAGCAGCCGCTGCGAGCGAAGTGCGCAAATATTTTAGGCTTTATTTCTAATGGGAGAAGTTAAAACTCGTCGGGGCGGCTGACACCTGTTGGGGAAACAGCCTACTGTACGCACTGTACTGCTGTATCGGCCCATACAAAAAAAAAGCTCCATTGCTCCCCAACCAAATCACATTTTTTCCTCCGACGAGGGGTCTGGACCTCTCCGCTGGCGTTACCCCTGCAGCAGAGGTCAAACACTGAAAACCTTGTAAAACACCATAACTAATGAGCTCATAGTTTGTTTGTATGATATCTATAATGAGTTATTGATACCTATTTTCAGAATGGTCATCTGAGGTCAGCAGAGGTAAAAAAATGACAACCTCCAATTATGCTCATGGTATCATGTGTTAAATCTAAAGGGTGTGTATCCCTCTCTGCATGTATGTGTGTGTGACGCTTTGCCTGTAAACACGAACTGCCTTCAAGTTCATACTTGGTATGTAGGTTCCTCATAATGAGTACATAATGTCTATTGTTTTTCGGAGTGTTCAGAGGTCATTTAAGGTCAATAGAGGTCAAACACTGAAACCTCCTAACCACACTAATTCGACCATGCCTGGTCAGATCAATTTAAAGTTTGTGTATGTGTTTCTCATAATGAGTACATGGGACCTATTGATTTTGGGTAAGTCTGAGGTCATTTAAGATCAAGCTTTTTTGGAGTTTTTTTGCTTGTAAATACACTAAATAAAATCCATTTTGCCTAATCAGATTGAGATCATACGTTGTGTATGCGTTCCCCATAATGGGTAATAGTCTAGTCGGAAGGAGGAGTTATCTGCACCCCCTCCCCCCTTCGGAAATAAACTGCTAAGCAGTTTCCATATTTAATGAAATACGTAGAAAACGACGAGCTATGTTGAAACGACGTCCGGATGTCCCACCTATCATTAATATACAAATTAGTGAACCAATAATTCTGATAATAGGGATAGCTGTAGGGATACAGTGCCTAGACCCACGTTTTGAGGGTCGAGGATAAAATTAAAACCATTTATGAAGTAAACGCATGTGTATTTTGTATTTTAGTATGCAAATTAGTACGGTCATTATTCGAAAAAACAATTTTATAGTAATGGCGGAATTACTAACATGCAAAATATACATATATGTTCACTTCATGAATGGTTTTCTTATTATCTTTGACCCTCACAACATGAGTCTAGACACCTTATTTATACAGCTATTCGCAATAATGGATGAGTTATAGTAAAAATGAATTTTCAAGAATGGCTGCACTAATTTGCATGCTACAAACCGGTGAAGTACACATATGTTCACTTCATAAATGGTTCTATTATTATCTTTGACCCTCGAAACATAAATCTAAGCACCTCATTCATGCAGCTATCCGCAATAGTGAAAGAGTTACAATATAAATTTCTCGTAATAGCGGCACTCATTTGCATACTACTAACATGCAAAGGACATGTTCACTTTATAAATTATTTTATGTTTGTCTTTGACCTCCACAACATGGGTCTATTCATCTTAGCTATCATACAGCTATCAGCAATAGTGGCCGAGATATAGTAAAAAAAAAAAGTTTTCCGGTAATTGCGGCATTAATTTGCATACTAACATGCAAAGTACACATATGTTCACTTCATAAATAGCTGTATTACTAATTTTGACTCTCAAAACATGGGTTTATGCACCTTAATTATACAGCTCTCCGTCTTATTTGTTCAGATATAGTGAGATATTTTTAAAGATACGTGGGACATCCGGATGTTGCGTTAACAAAGCTAATTATTTTCTACGTATTTTCTATTATGGAAACTCTCATTAGAAGTTTACTTCCGGGGTGCAGACAACCACCTATATAATGACCCGAGTGGTTTGCTCAATTGGTTGAGCGTCCGCTTTCCACCCGGGAAGCCGGGGTTTGAACCCGGCCGAGTCATACCAAAGACTGTAACCCTTTAGAATATGTTTTGGTCGCAGGTGACCTACCTCTTCCCCTGACTGCCTGGCCACGCATAGCTCACAACTGCCAGTGGATGCCTCATATTTCGAGCATTGGGATATAGGGGCACTGTGGCGTGACGACCCGCGCTGTTGCGAACAAAAGAGACGGACTTAAGCCTCCTCTCGGCTTCTGTCTTCTGTCGCGCAAATTCCCCCTGCCTTATGGTTTGAAGAAGTCAATTAGGGCTACTTTTATGTGTGTAGTGACCATGGAAACACGTCATGCGCTTTGCAAAGATGTGCTGGCAGGCGACCGTCCACAGTATGCATAGTATAACCCTCTAGAGTCTAGACCATGTCTGGGTCGCATGTGGCCCTACCTCTTCCCCTAGCCACGCGTAGCTCGAAACTGCCAGTAGATGCCTCAAATTTCGAGCATCGGGTTGCAGGGGTACCGTGGCGTGACGACCCGGGCTGTTGCGAACAAACAAGACGGACTTAAGCCTCCTCTCGGCCATTGTTGCGTAAATTCCCCTGCCTAATGTCAGCCATGGGTTGGAGACCTAATTAAAGCTACTTGTGTGTGTGTATTGACCATGGAAACACGCAATGCGCTTCGCAGAGATGTAGTGATAGGTGACCGTCCACAGTATGCATAGTATAACCCGTTAGAAAATTGTGGGTCGCATGTGTCCCTACCTCTTCATTTGGCCATGCATAGCCCGAAACTGCCAGTAGATGCCTCAAATGTCGAGCATCGGGATGGGATGCAGGGGCACTGTGGCGTGATAACCCCGGGCTGCTGCGAACAAAACGGACGGACTTGAGCATCCTCTCGGCCATTGATGCGCAAATTCCCCCCTGCCTAATGTTAGCCATTCGTTAAAGACTTAATTGAAGCTACTTTTGTGTATTTAGTGACCATGGAAACACGTCAGGCGCTTTGCAGAGATGTATTGACATGCGACCGTCCAGTGTGTGCATAGTATAACCTTTTAGAGTTTAGACCATGTCTAGGTCGCATGTGACTCTTCTCCTGATCACGCATAGCTCGAAGCTGCCAGTAGATGCCCCAAATTTGGAGTATGGGGATGCAGGGGTACTGTGGCGCAACGATCCCGGGCTGTTGCGAACAAAAGCGACAGACTTAAGTCTTCTCTCGGCCATTGTCGCGCAAATTCTAATGTCAGCCATGGGTTAAAGACCTAAAAATGGGACCAGTTGCCGTCTCCCTTGGCGCTAGCATAAGAGATTGAAATATGAAAAAGCGAGGTGTAGGACCTGCTCGGCCCCATTCCACAAAGGTTAACTTACGCACGATCTTAGGATCAAACTTAAGACCGATTTCTGTACAATCGAACTTAGGCTAAGATCGATCGTTAAGTTACGTTCCACAAAATCAAACCAAGGCTACGCTCGATTTTAAATGAAACATAGTTCGTGGACGAGGCTGTTTGTTTCTGCTCAAACTTTTCATATCAGCGACGATGCATTTTGTCAACGATGCCGTTCGAAAACCGGTAAGTTAGATGCAGATAAACTACGTGTAACAACAATTTGCGATAAATTATCTGAAAGGATATGTCATGATAACTGCCACGTAAGGAGTGCACTTCCCACAAGCGTAAGCAGAATGACGAAACGATAAATTCGTCCCTAGCAATGGAAGGAGGTTAATATTTGCATTGATTTCTCCTCTTGCAGCATCCAAATCGTCAGCTTTCTTGATCTATTGAACAAACAGAAACAAAAGTTTATGTAATTATGAGAAATTTTAGATAATTTGCTGCTTGGCCTATAATAATAATAATAATAATAATAATAATAATAATAATAATAATAATAATAATAATAATAATAATAATAATA
>JAODUJ010106921.1:0-11437 GCA_027564615.1 Psolus chitonoides | reverse complement strand
ATATAGCTTTTTGCAATTATCAGTGAGACTTTTATAAAATAGTTTGACCATTTTATAAAGTTTATTATTCGTATTAGACATTTAGTATATTGACTCATGATAATAATAATAATAAAATATGTTTAGCTAAGTAAAATATAAAAATATAGCCATTTGAAGCTACTCTTAAATTACAAACTGCAAATGAATATTTTTAGTATCGTTTTGTATGATGATGAGTGTTCCCTCACGTACAACAGCCATTAAAGCTCGGTAGAATCGACTTTGCTAAGATTATACCATGTACATACTTATTGTGTATATCAAGTCATATCGAAATCTGTGGTAGACTCAAGTTGGAAGTTCTTTTAGATGTGATGCATACGTAAGATTACCTAATCCTGGAACATTTTTTGGGTTGCTCTCCTTTGTATTCGTTCAATAAGGTGTACTTGTCGACAAAGATGTGGGGACCTGACTGGTGCAGCATAATCAAGAACTTGACGGACATAGTGTTGACATAACTTTTGAACATTTCTTTGTTTATGAATGAGAATGCTCTCCATATCAGCATTGGACAAAGTTATTTTAACCCGTGAACGTAAACGTTATGTGTTTAAACTTGACTTGTACGTTAAATTTGGATAACGTACACAAAATATATTAGCGAAGTACGTCATAAAGTCCCCATAAAAACGTCTCCCAGGGTCTCGCTTTCTCTCAAAAAAGACCCTGTATATAAACAAGAAACGTACTAACTAGTACGAAATATAGAAAGTGTAAGCATAAGGAAAATACATAAATGAGTTAGCGTGGTAGGGTTATTTTTCATAAGAAAATAATAGGACTTGATAAATAAGTACATACCCAAAACAACACAAATTAAAAGTAAACTTTTATGTACAGGCTTGGCAAGGAAAGGCCTAGGTTTTGTAAAGTAGCACTCCTCGTATTATTATCTTTAAATCATAGTCATTTTATTATTCATCAAGTTCTATTATTTATATGAAAACTACAATTACAACTAAATCTTTCAAATTTTAAATGAGTGGCAATTAAATGTTAGATGACTTAAGTCCATTATCAAGTGCCGCTTGATCATACTACTATTCAACCAGCTCTTCATGTGTGCTGATGGATCGAATTCTGTCAAAGAACATCCATTGAAGGATATTTTCATAATGTCAAAACCTCTCTCAAAAGCTGCTGTGTTTGCGCTGTTTGTCATCATAAATTCAACGATTAGAAGCATGCTCTTGATATCCGAATCATTCTCCTTCATCAGGTCACCATAAACCACATATATTTTCTTAAAACGGAATCTTGAAACACGACTTCTAAATAATGACCACTCACGGACAGCTTGCAGTTTTCTCAGTTTCAGTTATAAACCCATGTCGTTTGAAATAATCTGTCACTTCCTCTAAAAGTTTGAAACCCATCGCTTGTTTTCAATATTACCAGTAAATAACTTGGGCCATATTTTAAAAGCGAACAATGTGGTAAGTTGATGAAGGGGGGATTTTTCGAAATCAGAGAATCGTTTTTGAGATTAATTGTACACGTTATGACTGTGTTGAAAGCTGAAGAAAAGTGCTCATTGTATCCATGAATTGTATTCATGATCTCTTTTACATTTCTACTAGACTACAAACGTACGGAAGGAAAGGATATCACGTGCACGTCAGAATTATGAAAGTACATTAAGAGATGAGACTTTGCGTACGTCAACGTACGCGAAATTGAAAAACGTGTACGTAGCCTTAAAATTAGGGTAAAATTTGTACGAACGTACGCGCGTACACTACTTTGTCTAACCCTGCATATCAGTCCCACTGTTCTATTAGCTCTAGCAGTAATCTAGTTGATGTGGAAGTCAAACTTCAGCTTACTTTCAATAAACACACCAAGATCTTTCTCACTCTCTTCAAACTTTAAGCTCTTGTTGCTTATAAGTGACTTCTTCTTTATTATTGCCGATTGAGAAAATTTTGCATTCGTCGAGGTTGAATCCTAATTGCTATTTTTGTACCAAATATTGTAACCAATGTAGGTTGTTCTGTAAGATTTCTGTAAGATGTTATGTTTATTTGAATCAATTTTTATTTTAATAGTTTGACTATGTAACTTTACTAACTTTTGATAATGATGGAAAAAAATTAAAATATAGAAAACTGCTTTGATTATTAGATCAAAAAGTTTTAGTGACACTGAAAGTTAAAGCATAAAATATAAGTTTATTCATTTTATTACCTATTAATTTAGTCCCTCTAAACATTTTCTAGATAATCTCATCATGTAATTTATCTTTTTGTAATGCATTTTATAATGTTAATAACGTTTTCTTATAGGATGAAGAGACTCAACAACAAATCATTCGTGAATCTTTTAACTAGTTTCTAGAAGAGATTATAACATTTGCAATTTTTTGGAAGGTGGAACGTAAGAAATTATATTACTGTAGATTGATTTACGATTTATAATTTGTCAACTTTTAGCATTTGATTGATTGATCGTTGATTTGCTTCTAAGTATTTTTTTTATATATAATGATTTCTTTTCCATTAAACACTTTTCTTTTTATAAGAATTCCTTTTATAAGCATAATATATACAGTCTAAAATTCTGAAAAACTAAGAATATCACTCAGGCTGTAAAACATCAAACATTCAATACAGTAGATATTATTATATAGACTTTTGAAAATACTTGAGGCTGAAAAAAGCGAAAAGTTAATCATACTTGAGCCTGCTTCAATTTTCAACATTCTTATAATAATAGTAGCGTGTATAATGTGTCAAACATATAAATACATTTATGTATGCATATGTTAGACACCTAATGCCAAAAGATAGAGTAGAAAAATTATCACTTTTTTTCTTTAGAGCATTAGGTGGGGCAGATTCGAAGCTTATTTATAGGCATTATGCAACTTTGTATTTTGTTTTTTGTGTTGATTCATCAGAAAGTGAACTAGGAATTTTAGACTTAATACAGGTTGGTAATTTTTTATCATTTAGTGTTTATAAAAGTTTGACAAGATTAGTAATTTTGTTCGACAAGATTAGTTAGTGTGAATGTGTTTCCTCTTATTGATTTTTATTTCTAATTTTTAACAAATGTTTTCTTTGCTGGATTTCCTGATATGTTTAGTTCTGTTATTGGTTTATTTAGGTATTTGTTGAAACTCTAGATAAATGTTTTGAAAATGTATGTGAATTAGATTTGATATTTCATGTAGATAAGTTATGTACTAAATTTGCATATTCTACATTACTTTACATCATCTAGCTTCTACAACTAATACAATGTTATGATACATGAATACAGTTTTAAATTCAGTATTTTCAAAGTTTATTGATTTTATAAATTTCTCCTTTTTAAGGTGAGTTTAAAATCTGAAATTACAAGAAGAAAAATCAATTATCTAGAAAGCTTTCTTTCACAACTTTGTTTTGTTATTTATTGTTTGAGTATATTTAGAATTAGTGCGCTATTTTCTCTTTCTGAGTTTTAATACTTATAACAACTGGTTGTATTTATATACTTAGGTTCAATATATTTTACAAGAAATTGTTATGGGTGGAATGGTGCTTGAAACGAATATATCAAAAATTCTTACTCATGTTGAGGCTCAGAATAAGATAGAAAAACAGGAGGTATGTTGTCATTCATATGCTTATTCCCCTTGTATGTTTGTATTTTTATTTGATGTTGACATATGATGATGTTTATTTGATGTTGTTTTCCATATCAATTTCTGAAACTTTAAGTAATTAAAAGTCAGATTAAGAGATTTTCATTCACAGAGGGTAAAACTGTAAAAAAAATCTTAGAGTAAAAAGTTCAAAACATCACTGTGGAGGAGTTTTTTCTATATGCCGATCTAACTTATGTAGCCTAGATTTACACTTGAAATAAACTCCTTCACAGGTACTCTTGCACATATTAATTTTTGAAGGTTTTCCTCGTCAGATGAAAAGTTTGGAAATCACTTTGCAATAAGGTGTTCTTTTTTGAATTTCTCAATTTCTTACGTATCTATGACTGCGAAAAAATGAATGAATGAATGTGAGGCGTCCTTAATAATACTTTTGTTTGCCGTTTTCCGACCGACTCGAGCAACACCCCTCTGAGTGTAATAATTTTGACTCGGCATCGACAAAATTATTATTTTTTAATAGATTTCTGGCCGAGTCGAAACTTTTTTTCGGTGGCAATTGTATTACAATATTGCGTGAGTGAACCATTAAATGACATATGAGAGATTTATTCAATTTTTTCCCGAAAAAAATAACCAAAAATATATGACCAAAAATAAATATTTGCCGACCGACCGACCGTGGTTTCTTTTTCGCCGGTCGGAAAACGGCAGACAAAAGTATTGTTAAGGACGGCCTGAGAGAAAGTTTTGGCTTTTATATATTTATTTTATTTTATATATTTGTTTTTATTTTTGCGTTCTAATATTTTATATCCAAGATTATAGCTTTATTAGTTATAGATTTTTTTCTGTTCTCTTAATATTAGTTTCAATCTGTCTTTCTTTCTTTAATTAGGGTGGCATCTCGCACAACACAACTAAAGCATTTAATGCTGACAAAAATATGACACTCAATCTTCCAATCTCCCTTCAAAAGAGCCTTCCGCGTGTTTCATTACCAGCCATGTCATTTCTTAAATAGATTATTGGAAAGAAAGAATTGATTTATGGGCATCCAAAAACAAAACATTAATTCACAATAGATCTTCAAATGTGATTCTTTAATGTTTCAAAAATTTGGCGTTTTCGTGTATCCTACAGAACAAGTGAACGAAATATTACCAGTATATGTTAAACAAATTATAGTAGGGTCGATTTAGCTTGAAATATGACTAAATCTAGAATTAAATCTGATAAAAAATATCTGGTATTAAAATGACTGTAATTTTATGTGCTATATCATATCAAAATCCACATGGGGGATAAAGTTATTGACAATTGAATGCAATAGGAATATAGATTTGACCATAGGTCAAAAATGTAAGGGAATTTACTTTATCTTTAGAGAAAACCTTGTGCCTCATTGGAAAGCTCTCAAAAGCTGTTTAAAGGTGCAACTAGTAACCAGTGCCATATACTTGTGCCATTTAGGGATATTTTGGAATGAAGCCATCGAATTTTTACTCTTTACAACAAATTTAGTGACTTCAACTTAAAACATCTCTTTACGACTTAAATTTGTGACATGGTTACTTGTTCGACCTTCAAACAGTTTTTTGAGAGCTTTCGAATGAACCACAAGATTTTCTCTGAACATGGAGTGGTCAAAACTATGTATCTTTTTCGATTAAATTATCATTAACTTTTTGTCATCAAGTAGACTTTCGAAAGATTTTGGACATAAAATTACGGTCATTTTAATACTAAATTCGACGTTATATCATATTTAATTCTAGTTTCAGTTCTATTTCTACCAGACTATCAATACAAACTTCCATTCTTGAATATTGGGTGTTTTCCTTGTCTTGTCTTTCAATGATCATTTATCCCGTGGAACATAAGAATTTTAAACATATTTTAAGAACCTAAATTTAATTACGTAATTTATTCAGTTAAAGAGCTGGAAAATATTTTTGAAGAAGTAAAAAAAATAGTTCTGATTAATCTAACAACATACAATAAAAAAAAAAATTGTGTCGTAAAGAAAATTGAGACAAAATTGATCACCAAATTTTATTCGATTAAATCTAAATTTCGACCAATTTTTGTCACGACCAAATATTTTGCTAAAGGTTTGGGTTTTTTTTATTGCTATTTTTTTTATTCTTGTTAAATCAAATCAATTTATAATAAAAAAAATTATCTAACCGTAATCGGAAATTTTCTTGACATTCTTCTTATAAAAAACTCGTGTATTTTCTTTCATTTTATCCATCTTTTTCTTTGCGATTGGTATTTGATAGAAATATTCAGGGAAAACCGAAAAGAAGAACATCCAATAACAAAATCCCTTCCTCCCTTTCTCTCTTCCCAAAGGAAAGGGATTTTGTTATTGGATGATTCGGCTTCCTCTTTATCTTCATTCAAATGCTATGCATGTTTTTACAAATGTCTAGACATATATTATATGCAATAGCTTCCAAAGATGGCGGACGCGTTTCGTTGACGGAAAATCAAAACAAAACAAAGAAAACGAAAGTAAAAGAAAAAGATTTGGAGAAGTACTGTAAAATGTTTATACATATATATACCATTTTTAGAAAATCTAAAGAAGCTTTGTAAATCACTGGTAACGACGAGGATAGTTGCGCACCTCGATCTTTCTAACTGAAAGAGATGCCAGAAACGCTGAAAAATACAAAAAGAACAAAAATGAAGAACAAGAAACAACGAATCGCAAGTTTCAACTGTCAAGGTATAGCAACATCAACAACAAAATCCACGATGCTCGCAAACGACTTTGAGAAATACCATCTGAATAAACATAGTATATAGAAAAACCTTTTTGTGTTTTTAGCTATACTATTATTTTATATGAACGACTTTATTTCTTTCTGTTCTTTTCATTTATTTATTTATGTTCTTTTTGTATTACATTATGTACTAAGTACGAAATATATGTCTATGATGATGATAGACACATATCGGACATAGAGTCGATTCCCAAGTTGAGATAGAAATAATTTTCAACCAGCATTTTTGAAGAATGCGTTTGGTCAAAACCTAGACTAGTTTTAGTCGAATTTGGGAATTTAGAAAAAATACGAAAAATATAAATCGGAGAAAGATTCCGAAAATCGGAACATTTTTTTCCATTTTATTCCGCGCCGTAAATTCCGAAAATTGCCGTAAATCCCAAAAATACAGAGAAAAAACAACTAGATCTAGTCTAGTCAAGACCATGGGCGCATATCCGTCTTGGATAATGGTGGGGACGCGTGTCTGCTCCCTGAAACTATCTAAGCGGAGTGTGACCATCGGTTCACGCGCAGCGTTTTTTGGGGGGAGGGGGATCCTAGATCGCCGGATATAACACTTCCCAGACCTTACATGTTGCTCCCAAACCTCCTTTATGTTTAGATCTCATGGTTTAGACATTTAGTTTGGGAAAAAATACGGGCGTCTGCAGAAAAATCAGGGGGACAAATAATCCAAGTAGACTTTAGTATTCGATGGGTCTGCGGTCCTCTTCCAGAAAATATCCTGCATAATCGGTTCTCATCTCTGTTTTCACGATTAACATTGAATAACGTCTTCAATGTCAAGAATTATTCATCATCAGAAGATTTAATAACGAATCGTATTACAAAATGTGCTGGAACCAGTGTTTCCACTTTTCACATCCCGAAATGATCCCTCACATTTCCTGAAATCGGCTGACCATTTCCCGAAACAGGTTCCAAGTCGTTTATATCATAATCATATCTCTCATCTTTCCTGGAATTTGAAAACTATTTTATTGTGTGTCAGCTTCATATGATTTCTCGAAATTTCCCAAAATGTTGTCTTCTCAAAATATTTCCCGAAATTGAACAAACTTTCGGTTAATTCACTTGAAAGTGGAAACACTGCAGGGTGTGAAGCTCACATCGCCAACACACAATGGAGGTGTTAACGACTTTGTTTTGTTTGCACTCAGTCCGTTTTGCTTACCACAATGTACTAGTTTCATGTATAGCTCAAGTTTTACATGATTTAATGTGTTAATACTCCAGCGGAGAAGTCGCGCTTAACAGTATCAATAGTAATAGTTCTCGTCTTTAGCATGTCATTTGCACAATGCTGGATCAAATTGCGCCAAAGTTCAATTTCCCAAATGCAACGTTTGGTCAGGAAAAATTGGTGGGGACACAGTATATCATGTCCCCACCACTGCAAAAGTTGGTGAGGACGCGTCCCGCTGTCCCCACCAGGATCTGCGCCCATGGTCAAGACCTTGTTTTGCTCCGACATCCTATTGAAAACCTTGGTTTGCTCCGACATCCTATTTAAATATTCAGCACACCTAAATTCTCCTTTTGAGTTTATTTTCTTTCATCAATCATATTTTGCTCAGAACATATAGATAGTACATCACACGATGAAGGGGAACAAATGAAACAAAAAACTGTTGCTAGAATGAAATATTTCTTCTAAACTTTTTACATATACATGTCTGCAAATGTGATAGTTCAAATATCATTACAATTGTATTAATTGGAAATTGTAAGAGGGACGATGAAACAGACAGCATTACTGTCTCCTTGTTCTAATTCCCAACTGACTTCAAGTGAAAGCTACAAAAAAAGCAAGAGTAATCAATCTTTTACCAGCATGTTTCTTGCTACCTATGAAAACTATAAAAACAATTTTCTTCATTTTAGTTTCCAGAGACGACTTTAGGGTCACATGGGACCCTAATTTTCGCGGGGAGAAATTTTAACCCAACTTCAAACCCAGGACTCATTCAGTATATAAATGCAATAATTATGATAACAAAAATAACAAAGATGACTTACTGATGGGTAACTTTTTAATACTGGGAGAGAGAATTTATATTGAATATCTTCTCCTGCCTTTGCTGGACACTGTATGCCACCATCGCAAGCATTAGAATTAGATATGGGGAATGGGACCCAAATTCCGGCCATTCTTCCTATATGAGTAAAGTGAAAGAATTAAACATGTCAACTAGATAAAATTCAAAATTGTATAGGAATATTCATAACATAGGGGAAAATGTTTCATCTTTATTTTTATAGATGAGATATTAATAATAGATTATTGATTATAAGTGAGGATGCTTTTTTCAAACAATCAGTGAGAAGGCACTTGCTGGAAGATAGATCCAATTATTTCTTACCATATATTATTGTTTTAAGAGCAGCGATATCTTTGGTTGGAGTAAAGACTACGGTTATGGCGGCGGAAGAGCCTTTCTTTATTGTGCAAGGCTGTTCAGTACATGGCTCCATATTTACAGATTTTAATTGAGCAGTTCCAATATCAGCTAAAAAAAAGAAACTGTTTATTTGTAAATAAGGTATTTTCTTACAAATTAAATGTTTGCAATTAAAATTATTACTTATTTGATTAACCATTCACACTCAAGAAGCCATAACATCATCTATGACAAATCATTTTACTATTATTTTATGAATACTTAAAAAAAAGTACCAAACCAATAGTGTGATATTTTTGAAACCTCTAATACGGATAAAACCAATACCTTAGGAAACCCACAGCAGAAATCTAAAATATAGTCCTGTCTAGAATAGGCATGCTTAAGGATTTGATGTACTTTCAAGTTGATCTGTTCCTTGTGCAACGATCCTAGTTCTACCAAAACACTTTCTAATGCTTTGTAGTTAGTTATCTGGAAGACATTACAAGTCTTGACAAGCATCTTAAAGACGTTTTATAAAAACTTCTATTTTATAACACAGTCTTCAGACGTCTTGTGAAGATGTAATCTAGATGTCTTAGAGCATTTTTGCAACCTCGACCACAGGGAAACTTTCGGTTTGACCTTGTGTGCTGTCTCCCGTATATAAAAAAAAGAGAGGAAGCCCTGGGAACGAGGTTAGAGTTTTTGATATTTGCTGAATTCAACTCTACTTAAATTATTTCGTTCAATTCAGAAAATAAAAAACGGGTGTAAAATTTAGGTGCTGCAAATTATACTAAACCGTACTCACTCTGTGTTATAACTTGTTGCAATAGATTAGAAATCGACCCTTACCCAAATGATACCAACCTTCACACAATCCCAAATCTGCCTTGACGAAGATTTGAATGTTTTGCTAACTTAAGTTGGATTCATTTGAATAAAAACTACATATATCAGGAATTTCGTTTATCTATCCATGAGAAATGATTTACTTACATCCTTTGCAAGCTCTTGTTCTTACTTCGATGCAGCTTGCATCTCCAATCAACAAAACGATGACGTATAAAGAATTAATTGTTGAATTTTTGTGCTTTTTTATTTTGTGCTACTGATCGATTTAAAATGCTTCGATATCTTGAAATGATTTTTTGCATTACATTTTTTCAATTTATAGTAAAACCACTTGTTTATTAAAAAAGAGTTTGTTTACATAGGGGAGGTTCATAAAACTTAAACATCTGGATGAAAAAAAAGTGGACTCCTGTGATAACAGTAGCCCAAGTCCCATTTATTTGTTTAGGCTGCGTACACACTCTGTTAAGAGTCTAAAAGTTGTACTGGATATGGTACCATATTGTGTGGTGCCATATCTTGGTGTATTGTTTATGTAAAGCATTTTTCTTTTTTTCTTTTTTGATAATTTATTAGGAATTTTGTTTTATTTTTTGTCTAATTTTTTAAGAAATATTTGCAAGTTTGTTTTTAGCGATCATTTTTTCTTCTTTTATGAAATATTGGTTAGTTTGTTTCTAGTAATGCTATTTACATCAAGGTTTGATTCTTCTCTGTCACCTTAACTTCAAAAACGAAAATTTACGCCCATATTACAAATGTAATATGGGCAGATTTATAGGTTAAGACTATTTGAACAAATCTTTTTTCATTCTTTAGAAATTCGCGTTTTTACTATCTGCAATATTGAAATCAACAAATTATTACTTTTGCAACGCCCCTAGAACCTGAAAAATGCTTTTTTACCTATTCAATACTATTTTTCCAGACGTTAAGTGACATCTACTTTGCTCCCCAAGTAATACAGGCCGTATTTTATAAAAACATCCACTGCCCCATACATTATCCTGCAGTGCGGACTATTTTTGGCTCAACATTTTAATGAAAGTTTTAATGGACCAATTTTGAAAGCGCATACACAAAAACAAAGTTTTGTGTTGCTAAAGAACTTAAAATATGGAGTTTTTGATAAAGTTATCAACTACAGTATTGGCATGAAGGCTAGCATTTTAATTTTTGATAAACTTTAATTGAAACGTTCACATAAAACGTTTGGAAAAGACCTCATATAATAAATTTCTCATAAATAACTTTCTTTTAAAGTTTGCGTTGAGTAGAAATGGGTCATAATGAGGTCTTGATCATGGATTAGGGGTTTAGGGAAATTTATACAAAATATAGAATTCTCAAAACATATTTGGCAAAGAACTGTAATTACACGAATTATAATTTCATACATGAATAAGTATAATTAATACAGTAAATTATATAATCTAATTTATATCATATTATGTCCAAAACTATTTCAATGGTGAAATGTCTCCGTCTTAAAGTTGCATATGTTTCTTCGTTAGTTATATCGGCTTTTGCTCAGGGCATGATAATGGCTAGTGAGAGCTCACTTCTAGCAATTAATGTTCGATTAAGTTGAACACAGAGTGGGCAAGCCTAAATATTTATAAACGTTCTGTTTGGAAGTGCCGTGTTTGTAGCTTATACGATGGCCAAAAAATTAACTTAGTCCAATATTTTCATAATAACCTCAAACAGAAATTATGGCTAATTTACAATGTACATACTAAAAATAAGACTAT
>JAODUJ010106700.1:0-11438 GCA_027564615.1 Psolus chitonoides | reverse complement strand
AACGTTTTTTCGGTAAGGGCTATACCACATTCTTCCCATGTTGACAATTATTGCCACAAAAACGTAAAATATGAACTTGTATTGGGGCTTTAAGATCTTGGCACACTATGCTTGACCAGGTCTTCTTTATTCGTCCTCGAGGAGATGCCCTTGCAGCAATCTGTATGTCGATACACCTCCTAATCCATCCATCACTACGTTCAACATATGTTCGTACCATCCAAGCCTTCTTGCCCGTAGACTGGATTCCCGACTGGGGAGATCCAACTTCTTATAGATACTTTCAAGTCTCTTCTCTTCTTTTGGATTTAAACCACATAACCATCTCAACATTGAACGCTCATTCCTCTCCATCCTTCTGATATGCGGGGCCCAACACTCCCTGCTATACAACATGGTACCCCATACAAAGGTGTCAAACAAGGCACCACAAGTTTTCAAAGAGAGGCTCTTGCAAGTAAGGACAGGTAGCATTTCCTTGAACTTGCCCCATCCAGACTGTGATCTAGTTATGGCTGCATCAGTACAACCACCACCTCCACTGACCATGTCACCAAGATAACAGAATGAATCTACCACCTGCAGATGTTGACCATTGACGTTGACCACATGATAGCGGGCCTGCCATCAATGGGTCTTGCAGTGCCAAGACATTTGCTGCATTTGAAACTGCTGTCCGGGCAAATCATACCAGTTATTCCAGAGCATTTCTTGTGGATCCAATGTGAGCAGTAGAGGCAATAGATAATTTTTGCCCACTCCTTGGCTACAGACCCCGCGAGAGTATCGGGCGGAATCAATCAGGGAGTTGAGATTCGGTCTGGAGAACACCACCTTTGTCTTGCCCATAATAAATCTCAATCCTTGATTTTATCCACAAACTCATGTAGACTTCAGCAATATTAAACAAATCATCAGCATACAGGAGTTCCCAAGGACATCCAATGCGAAACTCTTGGGACGAGGTCTCAAGCACAATGATGAACAGGAGGGGGATCAGTACTGAACCTTGGCATACCCCACTTTTAACTTCAAAAGGGTCCCTGTAGGTGTTGTATATGCAGACCCTGCATCTTGCACCTTCATACATCACTTGTACCACTCTTACAATCCATACTTCAAGCCCAACTTTTCTTATTGCCCACCACAGTACTCCTTGAGGAACACGATCGAATGCTTTCTCTAAGTCTACAAATGCAAAGTCCAGGACAGGTTCTTAATCTCTGCCGGGTACTTCTCCTGCTGCTGCCGGAAGATGAAAACAAATCGGTTGTTTTACAAGCAGGCATGAATCCACACTGCAATATCATTGATGTCAACATTCTCTCTGATTACCTCAAAGATCCTTTTCACTACTTTCATCACCTGGTCCATTAACTTCAAACCGCAATAGTTTCTACAATCCAATGCATCTCTCTTTCCTTTGTAGCAGTTTATGATGAAATTATCAGACCAGTCAGTATGGATACTGTTGCTATTGATGATGATGTTGGCAAGGTCAACAATAGCTTGGGCACAAACATCTTCAGAGGCTTTAAGCATCTCAGCTACAACGCCAGGAGGGCCAGGTGATTTCACTTTGGTTATAGCAGACTACACCATCTCCACAGATATTGCAATAGGAGGGCCAGAGATTGGGCTGACTGGCAACAAATTATCTGCATTCCAATCAAACTTCATATTAAGCAGCCACTCATGCTCCTTCCATGGTATTTTCTTAGCTTCATAAGAAAAAAAAGGGTTTCCTTCATAATAATTCACACATTTGTCACCCAATACATCCTGGTTTTCTGCTCTCATCTGTTTCACAATTCCATAAATCATATCTCTGTTTTTTCCCACATCCTGGAATTTCAGAGCTTCAGCATTCTTCTTTGCTTCATATACCTTCCTCTATGATATTCTTTTGGCAGCCAAGTAAGGGATTTTACTCCTGCCTTTTCTCCATTCCTCCCAGCACCTCTGCTTTTCAGCAATTGCTGCACCAACCATATCATCCCACAACCAAGTTTCCTTCTTCCACTTTCTTTTTCGTGTCCATCCACAAGCCTTTGCACCAGCAGCAAGAAATCCCTTCTTGATGTTGCTCCATATGTCCTCAGTAGTTGTTGCCCTCTCACTGCAACACTCAAGCTCCTTCGACAATGCATTGTTCAAGTCATTCTTGGTAGCAGGTTCTTTGTTTCCAGACACAAAGTTTAGGGGCAAACGTGTGCTTCACCACACAGGAGACTTTTAATTTTGAAGGTCACACACCAGCCGCTTGTGTTGCAAGGTACATTCCTCACCAACATTCTTCACTAGCTTCCAGGCTTGTTTCTTAACCAATCTGTAGTCAATCTGACTGCGATACGCCCCTGACTCGGAAGTCACCAGATGGTTGTCCTTCTTCTTGAAACATGAGTTGCAAATAACAGAGTCAGTTAAATCAGCATACTCCAGTAGTCATCCTCCTCCCTTCCACATTCCATTCTCTGTATCTAAAACTGCCATGTACACCGTCATAGCCATTGGTGCTTCTACCAATGTGACCATTCCAATCGCCACAAGGAATCACAATCTCTTTGTGACCCAACTTGGTTACAACATCCATCAGCTCATCATAAAACCTTTCTTTGATGTTATCCTCCAGACCAACTTGAGGCACATACACAGACAGGAATGTGACAAAGACATCACCGAGCATTAGCTTTAACAGAATAATCCGATCAGATACCTTCTCGACATCAACCACTTTCTCAGTCCATCTTTCATGCATCAGGATACCAACACCACCTGTCCCAGTCTGGTTCCCAGTCCAAAAGAGTTTGTATCTAGAGTCCTTCCCATTAATAATTCTTGTCCCCTTGCCCCTCCAACGTACCTCTTGCAAGCAGCAAACAGCCACTCCCCTTCTTAGTCTACTTCTAGACAGTCTCTACCACTTCTCCAGATTGTCCTCTCAAAGTTCCAATGTTCAAAGTAGCTGCTCTAAAAGATTGATACGATTGATGCATTCCGATCTAGTGGTTCCCGTATCTGACAACCCCCTTAATTAATGACACCTTCTACCTCTTGGTTTCCAGTCCGGTTGTTTTGAGTCGAATTGAGTTCTGCCATATTAGATGAGGCAGAAGTTTTACAGCTGGATGCCCTTCCTATCGCCAACCCAAGAGGTATCCGCTCCTGGAGTCCTAGCCTTCGACCAGCCAAGACCACCCACAAGGCAATGGGTCACTGATGTAGTTTAGCTGACCAGCCGAAGTCGTTGCCAATGTTGTGGCCGCTGACATTAACATGCAGCTGGAGCCATACATCAGCTTGGTGGAGACAGCAGTGACATGATCGAGCCCCGTCAGCCCTGACGGAGCGGCTGCCCAGCGGTCAAGGATGCTAACTGTTGGACTGTCCACCCACAACACATGGATAAATCATATTCCTATTCAATGTACTGTCCATTGTTTGCATGGAGTAAGCTGTTCTCAAAACCATATACTGAAAGCCAATTGGAATCTATGTAGCTATGCATGCATATGTCTCTGTACGTGTGATGGTCTGATCTAAACATGGTAAACTGACTTGAATATCATGGGAGCATCTGTATATCTACTAAGTATAATATCAGCCCAACCTAGCCGTGCTGAGATAGTGCTAAAAACAGGCCATTTTGTGTGAAATTACATTTCGTCATGCCCTTTATATTATTGAGTAGAAATTTCATCTGGATGACACTATGTTAGTGATAGATCAGGTGTCTATGGTATTTATACATTATTGTGGAATGAAGAGCCTAGCCTAGATATAGTTGTCACATCACAAACTAGACCTTACTTAGTCTTGAACAAACTATTACTAATTGCAGCTAGTCTTAATTCTGTACCACAGACACGTAGAGCCTTGCAGATAATTGACGTAGATGTATACTTTGTCTTTATTTTTTTAACACGACCCTCATCCCCTTCCCTCAAAATTCCTACCCTACCGGCGAGGGTTACTGTTACTTTACATTTAGGAACTAAGCAGATAACTGCACTTGTGTCTGCTACCCAGATTATTTTCATCTTTATTATTTTGTTTCAGGAGAGAAGGAGGTTGTTTTATGACTGGTGACCTCCCCGACCCCCCTCCTGACACCTACCCTACCTGTGAGCGGTACTGTAACTGTACATTTGAGAACAGTGTGAAGGATGAAAGTAACTGCACTAGTTACCTGCCCAGACCAGATAACTGCACATGTGGCTGTTATCCAGACTGTGAAGAGGTAGGCCAGCTTTGCTTTAAGGGCGGCATACACAGGGATCGATGGATCTGCCAATACAAACATCCAAGTTTACTCATCCTTCCAACATACATTGAAAGTATTTAATTACCTCTAATGAATGATTCTCATGTCCCCTCAAATTGTTTCAAAAAAGAGAAATTAGAAACTAATTTTACTAATTTCTATTTTTGTGGACCACAGAAATTGGCTGCTTCTTATGGACATGTTCATCATACTTGGTAACAATTCCATGCACCCATATTTTTTGTAAACACACAGATAGCCACCAGCTAGACTAGAGTACACTGTGTGTGTATAGTATAGTGTATGCTGCACTCGGGTTGTGTTTTAGTATAATATAGCGCTGCGAATACGAATGCATATCAAGCAACCGTGACATCTGAATTCAGCCTAGACCACTGGTGCAGTGTATGACATAGGCCCATTGTTAGTATTTTCATAGCAGCACCCACAGGACTAACATTGAACTATGTGTTTGCGTTTCCAGTATAGCGGCACATGTAATAGGCTAAATTAATTCTGAGTGAATTATCTCTGTTAGTATTGCAACATTTTGATGGAGGTGCTGTTGTGTAGTAATTAGTAAAAGTTTGTGAATATCACTCCAAATTCATTGATTATGCTCAATATTCCTGCCCAAATCGAATTGAAAATGTAAATACCAGTAGTTTGAAGCATGGTGCATGTGGATTTGTTCAGTTTTTATAACAGATATAAACCCCGCTATTACCTTTAAAGGTACATACATGGTTTGTTTCAGTTGCAAAACATGCTCAAAACACATTTGTTCACATGCACATTGCCAGAACCTTTCAGTAATTAGATTTTGCTTTGTTTGGAGGTTTAAACCCATTCTGATTTAAAATCCGAATGAGATTCAAGTAAGGGTGCCTCCATTTAAAAAGAAGGCTGGGCTGCTGCAATATGACAAAGATAACTAATTCAGATTAAATCTGTGATTTATTAGGCAAATATTTGAACATGTTGTACAAACATAAGTTCAAATAATTACCTAGCATGACACATGAAGTAAAAATATACTTATTTCCAATGTGGTCCTAACAACAAAAACAATACAACGCACAAAACAGCAATACTAGGTAGAACAAGCACAAAACGTGACAAAAGGGATGAATACACTACAAAAGCACTCTGACTCTGTGAAGCAAGTTTGGCCCACAAATATTTCTTAACAGTCCTTTTAAAGGAGGCAAGGGTATTGCACTGTGGAATGCTGGGTGGCAAGGCATTCCATTTAGGAATTGCAGTATATAAAAAACTACATTTGCCGAAACTTTTATTTCTGGGGGCAACGCATGACCTCACACTGGCTCAAGTGCCATATGAATGATGTGGCCAATTTTCAATTGTTCTACTACATTGTGCATTAACAGACTTGGCTTCACCTTATCTGTTATTCAGATAAATCTGGAGTCCTGACTGTTTATTCCCCAGTGAAATTCTCCAAGTTGCAGTTTATTCTTTAAGTACATATTGTTATGGCCCGTGGGTTCTCTTTGAATAGGGAGATATGAGCAACACAAATAACGGAGAACATGGGAAACTAATGTACCCAAAATAGCAGAATATAATTCCAACTTTGATGGTGTGGTGACTTGCACCATAACAATTCAACAAATCATAAGCCCTAATAACATTACAATAAATAAATGGCCAGTGGTACAGGTAGTGGGAAGGGGGAAAAAGAATAATAAAATAACTTAGGCTACTTACAAAAACTGGCGTCCGACCAGACAAGTAAGACATATATGCAAACACATCACAAAAACAAAACATGTGCTGTCTTAATGTAGACTGGGGCAGCTCTTGATGCACAATAGGAACGGTAAAGCCGAACCCGAGCTTGGCCCATTGTTATTCAAACTACCAGCAGCTTATGAATGTATTGAGCAATTCTTGGAGAGCCATCGGTAAGTTCAGTACGGAATCCTTGAATGGCCGTCCGCAACACTCCCCTCCCCCCTAACTTGACTCGACGCTGAGTCTAAACCAACACAACTCACCTAAAAGCAACAACTAATTATATTTGTGACAAACTTAACAAGTTACATAGTCCCTCATCCAAACTAGTGGCGGCCGGCTTATACGTTCTCGACTGCAGGGTAGATGTCTTCCGTTGGCCAGAGCTCCGGTCCATGCTAACTTTTCTGGCGTCATCCAGAACAGCCCCTTGCTCTGTATCTATCATTGGAACACGTTATCCTACATCATCGATTGCAAGGTCACTGCCAACTCCGGCGTCATTCACGTCAACCCCAGTTTGTGTAAGGCAATTCTTCAAGTCTATCAAAATGGACATTAATCCTCTTATTGTTATCCAATTGCTGAATCCGGTACACCGCATCCGAGAGTTTCTCAACAATGTGACAGGAGCCTTTCCATCCGCTCTCTAAATCTCTAACCCTTCTCATTGGTACGTACAACCAAACTTGGTCCCCCCCCCAGATTTGTTTGCATCGTATTATTTTTTCTGTGTTTTCTGAGACTCGCCAAGATGTTTTCTCACTTTCAAACGATTTCTTAAAATTGCTTTGAAGGCAATCTACATAATTGTTCAAGTTCCATGATTGTCCCGAGGGTTCCTATGAATAAGATGGAACGGTAGGGCAGTTTCTTTTCCTAACTTAAGATAATTAGGAGTATATTGTGTGCTTTCCTGTTGGCTTGCCCGGTATGCAGCCTATTACCATCGGCAGATAATCGTCCCAGTCTGTCTGGTCCTCGGCTACCTAACATGCTTAACATGTTAGCAATAGTTCTGTTCAATCTTTCAACAAGTCCATCAAACTGAAGGTGGTAGGCTGTTGTGTGAGTCTTGTTGATATCCAGTAGTCTACAAACCTCCGAAATTACTATTGAAGTTCCTCCTTTGATCACTATGTAGAGATCGGGGTACCATCATCATCATATCACGTATTTATATAGCGCCTGTTCACCAAAGCGCTTTACAGATATTACCCCGATCATGTGAACCGGTCACGCTCTCCGACAATCCCGGAGAGTAAGTTGCAGCAAAATTTTCCGTGCAGGGTTGTGCTCAGGTTCCTCACAGGTCCCCAAATTAGCACCTGGATAGAGAGGGGCGGTGGAGATAAAGTGCCTTGCCCAACAGCACACCAGAAGGGCTGAGCGGTCCTGGCGGGATTCAAACTCACAATCTATCGATCCAAAGTCCGGAGATCTACCGACTGAGCTAATCCGATCCCCAAACATAATTGTTCAACAAGAACTTTTGCGCACATTTTAGCTTCTTGATTAGGCAGAGCGTGAGCCTCAGCCCATTTCGTTAAATAATCCACAATTACAAGCACAAAACGATTTTCCTGATGTGTAATGGGAAATAGCCCCATAATGTCAACTGCAACTCCTGTGGGTAGCTGACTTGCATAAAATTAGCCAATATGGCTCTGCTCTTATTAGAGGGTGACTTTTGTTTGGCACTTTTGCAACATTTCCTGAATAATTTACGATGTCATTACGATATCCTACCCAATAGTAAGTCTGACGGATTCTCTGCAGGGTACGAGATTGACCAAGGTGCCCCCATGTGGCACTACAGTGCCCCACATTTAGTACCTCATCTTTATACAGTACCGGATGGACAAAATGCATAAAACAACTGATATAAAGCATTATCAATCAATCTCAGCTGATCCCACATATACCAATATGCTTTAGTCTGTCTAGAATGTTGAGAGTAGGTTTTTTTGGCTATCCGTAAAACCTATAATTGGCCTCAGATTTGGATCACCCATTTGCAATTTCTTCATGGACTCCTCATTCCCCATCCTGACCACACCTTCACAGACACCAGTGCTACCTGTACTGTCAACTTTTAGATCGAAAGGGGCCACAGTGGGGGCCTGTGCTAAATCACCAGGTTGTCTCGAGAGGGAATCTGCATTAACATGTTTATTGCCCGGCCTATGTTGCACTTTAAAATAAAAAAGCTCAAATACTCCCAACCGATGGGCTAGTGGGTCTTGTGGTTCCTTAAAGCTGAGTAGCCATTTCAATGAACTGTGATCAGTCCTTAAAATAAATTGTTTCCCACTGAGGTAATGTCTGAAGTGTTATGCTAACAACACATTTTCGGTTGTGTGATAATTTTTTACTCATAAAGGCGATAGGGTGCTCTTTACCATCATCCCCAAGTCAAAATATCCACAATTACTTGCATCGGTGTCAACAATAAATGTCTGACAAAAATTTGGATATTTTAGAACTGGAGTAGTAACGAGTGCAGCTTTCAGTGATTGGAAGGCATTTTCATGAATGTGGTTCCAACAAAACGGTGAGTCCTCCTCGGTGAGCTTATCCTGCAGTCCCCAACCTTTTCAGGCCACAATCCAGCCAACAAGTTCACCATTTTGTCATGACCCAATCAAAGACCATGCTCCTATCCCGTGCAAATCTTATCATTATTATACCCAGCGATGCCGCCGGGTGTCCGTAATTGGGTGTGGGTTGGTACCAACCAAAATCAAGCAAATTTGTATGTCCAATCTTTGGATTATTCTACTCCACATTAACATAGACAAACAACTTTGCGCGCAAACATTTCAGAGTTATTATGTCCAATTCTTGGGTTATATAAAAACATCACATTCAGCACAAGTGACACCACATAACAACGCAAATAAGGATATACGCCTCTGCCTGCGACGCGCGTGAAAATTATGAAGTCATTATGTTCTACCTTTGGGTTATATATAAATGGCACATTCAGCACAAGTGACAATACTTAACAAAGCAAACAAGGGTGAACACCACTGCGTGCGAAGCATGCAAAAAATGAGGGTTTGTGACAGGATGTGATTATTATGGGCTTTTAACTGAAGGCTAATACCAAGAAAATACGCTTTACCCCACCTCCTACAAAACAACTATGCTTTAAACGCGTTTTCGTACTATTTTAATTTTTCAACCGAATTTGGATTCCGGGGCACATGCCCCCATGTCCTCTGTGGCGGTGCCTATGAATATACCACAGGTATATGAAACGATCTTGCAGCCCATCTATAATATTTCGCGACCTAACATTGGGTCGCGACCCCTGGCTTATGCAATGGCTGAACCCTTTTAAATTTTCCGTAGTAACTGCAAAGCCTCAGAAAGCTTCTCAGTTCTTTTACATAACTGGGTGTAGGCTCATTTTTTTTACAGCTTCAGCCTTAAACAGGATCAGTTTGTACCCCCCTCCCCTGAAACCACATGACTGAGATACAGAACCTGCCTTTGGAACATATACACATTTCGTAGGGTTCAGTTCCAGATTTGCTTCTTGAAATCGAGTGAACACTTGTTGCAGTCTTTGAACTTGAGATTAAAAAGTCTTACTTTGGATAATGACGTCATCCGAATATACCAAGCAGGTCTCCCAGCTAAGTCCAGCCAAAACGGAGTCCATGAAATGTATGAAGGTTGCTGGTATGTTTGTTAGGCCAAACACCATGACCTGGTATTCTTGCAACCCTTGCCCCATTGTGAACGCCGTCTTGGAATGATCACCCGGGGCAACCTCAACCTGCCAGTATCCACTTTTCAAGTCGAGCATGGAGAACCATCTAGACCGAGATAGTCTAGAGTCTCCTCAATTTTAGGCAATGGGTAAGAATCTTTGTGGGTCAAATTGTTAAGTTTCTGGTAATCCGTACAAAATCTGGTACTACCCTCCTACTTAACTAACACAATTGGGCTTGTCCATGGGCTCTGTGACTCCTTTATTACATCCTTTTCTAACATCTCCTCTACATTCTTATCAACTTCGTCCCTTATAAAATAGGGAACCCTGCAAGCCCTCTGCTTAACCGGATTAGCATTACCTGTATCGATATTATGGTACACCCGATATGTCCTCCCAAATTCACCATTACATGAGAATACATTTCTATATTTGCAGAGTAATTTGTTAACCTGACATTTCTGATCTTGATTTAATCCATTAATACTCCTACTAAATAATTGTTCCAAGGCATGCAGGCTCCACTTTAAGTTCACTGGGGTTGTAATCCATACTTGGAGTCCCTTCAATAGGATGCATAAATGATATACCAGTATCTGCGTATAGAACTACCGGCTCATTGGAAACGTTCATGACTCTAACAGGAACTGGATTTTTGTCATCCACATTAACAAGGGAATATGCCACCACAACCCTTCTATCCTCTGAATAAACCGGTCTGTCGGTTCAATAGTACCCCCTCGATGGTTCCTAGTGACTTTGCCAGTCAGGATCCCCTAACTATGAGGTGGATAAATAGACTGATTAGCAATTACTATTTTGCAACACCTTGACACAGTGGGAGATTCACTATCTTCAATGAGTTTAACCATACTTTTTCCCAGCCGAAGAGTCATTTTGGAATATTGAAGGATTGTGTAAGGAGAGTGGTATCAATAAGAAATTTGGCATCCATTCCATGAACATGCCTCCATACATTTCTCTAGCATCAATACGAGTCTCTCGTCAAACTCAAACTGCTCATCATCTCCATAGACGATTTGATCTAAATTTAAGGTAGCTGCTGGTCCCCCTGGAAGTTTTTACCAGACCTTAACTTAGGGCAGTCATGGCGGAGGTGCAGAGGGTCCTCACATTCCAGGCACCCGACATTCCACATAATTTGAGCACAGAAACTTGAAGGGCTATACAAATTTATTCCACTACACTTATAGGTACTCAGTTCAGACTGAAGCTGTCCCACAGCAGTATAGTTAATTTCATCACTTGTTCAGATAGGCTTTCTAACTTATGGGCATTTTCAGTTTTAATCCCATCAGTGCTTGCAACAACTTTAGGCCTAGTTGGGTTACCGCCCGACTACCCTTTATCCATTGATAAACTCTGTCTTCCAAAGCACAAAGAACTGCTTCAGACGAAGTTTCAGGTTAATTTCTTGCAACAACCAATATGAGCACAGAGGAATTAAAGAGCAACCCGGAACTGGTCTTTACCCAAATTTATGGAACCAAACAACCTCAGCTTTTGGAATTTTGTGGGCAAATAAAACTAGAAACCGCCTGGCGGGTAAACCGCCAACGTGTATATCCCCACTTTTGAACAGTCAGTGGAATTTGGGACCAACTGTAGTCCACATCCACCAAGTTTCGTGTCAATCGGACGAACTTGATATTTTCACAAATTTGACCTCCG
>JAODUJ010106589.1:0-11438 GCA_027564615.1 Psolus chitonoides | reverse complement strand
GGGGGGTAGGCTCACTGTTATAGCCATATCTCAGACTCAACCTACAGTTATGTAGGCAGTGGCGTACCTGCTATGGGCTCGGACCGTGCTGAGCCGGAGCCCTTGACCAAAGAGGCCCCCCCCCCAGGCCCCAGCTGCAGAGCAACAAATTAATTGTGAACATTAATTGTGATATGTTGGCCTCCATAAGGCCAAAATATCATTCATGTTGATGCATTTTAACATAGCACGAAATACATATTGATGCCTATATTAATGATTAATAGGTCTTCTAAAATGAATGTAAATGGCCTTTAGAATGCCCGAAACTTCTGAGCTCCAGTGGGCTTCTACCCCTGTACCCCTCCATGTGGCCTTTGGTGGCCCCTGGACCCCCTGCATAGGAGGCCCTCTGGCCTAACGTTATGCCACTGTACGTAGGCCTATATATGTATTAAAAATGTTTCCAATTTCATTGTTATTACCAGATTGACTCATTCTAAACCAGTGAATACCGAGTGGACCATGGATAAAGAACGAGAAAATCGGATTAACGTAAACCTCTTTCGTCTCTAGTAAGTTTTCATAATCTACCACTAGCATTACTTTTCGGAGTTGTCCGAGTTAGATTGTGTGTCAGGAATGAATCAAGGAAATCCATCCTGTTACCCTTTAGGCTTGCAAAAGGGACGGACTTGAGCGTCCTATTGGCCATTGTCGCACAAATTCTCCTTGCATAATTTCAGCAATGGGTAAAGACTTCATTAAAGCTACTTGTGTGTCGGTAATAACCATGGAAACACGTTATGCGCTTTGCAGAAATGTGTACTTGGCAGGCAAACGTCCACAGTATGCATAGTATAACCATATAGACCACGACTGGGTCGCATGTGACCCTACCTCTTCCCATGGCCACGCATAGCTCGAAACTGCCAGTAGATGCCCCGAATTTCGAGCATGGGGATAGAGGCGTTACGCCGCCGGGCTGTTGCGAACGAAAGGAACGGACTTACCTGAGCCTGCCCTTGGCCATTGTCGCGCAAATTCCCCCTGCTTAATGTCAACCATGGGTTGAGGCCTTAATTTAATCTACGTTTGTGTGGGTAGTAACCATGGAAATACGTTATGCGCTTTGCAGAAATGTGTTGGCAGGCAACCGTCCACAGTATGCATAGTATAACCCTTTGGACCATGTATGGGTCGCTTGTGACACGACCTCTTCCCATGGCCACGCAGAGCTCAAAATTGCCAGAAGATGCCCCGAATTTCGAGCATATGGATAGCGGGTATTGGGGCGTGATGCCGCCGGGCTGTTGCGAACAAACAGGACGGATTTAAGCCTCCTTTCGGCCATTGACGCGCAAATTCCCTCTGCTTAATGTCAGCCATAGGTTAAAGACTTAATTAAAGCTACTTTTGTGTCGGTAGTAAACATGAAAGCACGTCATGCGCTTTGCAGAGATGTGTTGGCAAACAACCATCCACAGTAAGCATAGTATAACAATTTAGACCATGACTGGGTCGCATGTGATTCTACCTCTTCCCATTGCCACGCATAGCTCGAAACTGCCAGTGGATGCCCCGAATTTCGAGCATGGGGATAGGGGATACTGGGGTGTGACGCCGCCGGGCTGTTGCGAACACAAGGGACGGACTTTGGCTATTGTCGCGCAAATTCCTCCCTGCTCAATCTCAGCCATGGGTTAAAGACTAAACTGATATCTAAGCAAATCAAAATTGTCACATGATATTGATCTATCTTATATATTTACCTAACATATGTATGTCTGCCTGTCCACCCGACCGTCCGCAAGCCCGTCTGCCACTACGGTAAGAAAACACTCCACATGCACATTCTGTTGTGTTGTTAGCTAATATCACATCGTAGGCCCATGATCTAATGGACCATGAGATATTCAGCTCATCTGCAGTTGTTAATTGTAAAAGTAACACCACAGTAACGATAAGAACTGTTAATATTTTTGGATGATGGTTGGAGCGACCCACGTGTCCATTATGTTTTCTTTAGGTTATACAGTTATAAAGAGTACAAATTAATCTAGGAGTCAATTTCTTGGTTAATGCTCAAATGATCATGAATCATCATATTTCTGTGCAGTGTTTCTGAACCCTAAACGTTGAACCATAGAAAATAGCCTATATAAGGGTGTTCATAAAATGAACATGTGAGGTAACCAACCGAATGGGTTAATATGTGAAATATGTGTAACTTTATTTCTCTGTTGAGTTTTCCTTGAATTGAATGGGCACACACTTATTTACCCTTATCTTTTGTATTTTCAGTTCTCTGCAACCACTGTTCATGCCACCTAGTGATGTTGTAAGTATCTTTTTTATATCTTTACCTCGTGTAAATGTTTATTATTTTAGTTGGGGAGTATTTGAAATCGATCAATAATTGCCTTTGTCACCTTTTTAGCAGTGGTGGCGACAGCGGGTGGGGTACATCTCTCGTCGGGAAGGTATGCCCCCCCCCACCCAGTCGGGGGACAAATCTGAGATCGTCGGGGAGAAGTAGAGCAAAACAACTGTATGGGACGATACATGTGTCAGCTGTCCGACAAGCTTTAACTTCTCTCGTCGAAACTAAAATCTACAAATTTCACGCGCTTCGCGCGCGATGGCTCTCTTTGCCTAGCCTCATTGGCTCATCCTGACTACCACAAATGTTTCTACTTTTTTCTATTTATTTGCTAGTGGCGTAGTGAGTATTATCGGCGCCCCGGGGCAAACTCAGCGGCGGCGGAACGAAAAACATATTGAGAGGGCTGAGTTGATAGTCAAAAGGGCCTGACGTAAATCTTTGTAAAAGGTAAATCTGTCGCTTACGGCGTCATATTGCCAGCATCGGCATCGTGAGTTCCAGGTCTCACTAACTTATGAGCCCTTTTTGGTGCCCAGGTGGGAATCATGGGGTCCGATTAAGCTTGTCCAATCTTAGTGTCATCACATGGGCTATCAAACGAATAACGGCAAATAACAAAAAAAGAAGAAACACACCAGGATATTGCTTCTGCTAAGACTTCATTTAACAAACCAAAACTGGGGTCATTCACTCTAAAGAGTGATGGAGCTAAGACAAATAATCAAAATAGTCAAGCTAAGAGTGACGCTAACTCAAAGTCAAATGCAAATACTAATCCTAACCAAAGTAAGTCATCAGTGTATTGTAATCATTGCATGAAGACTGGTCACACCAAAAGGTCATGTTGGACTCTGTTGGGTAGGAAAACGTTCTTGGAAAATAAAAACAAAACAGTTGCCCATATTTGTGCAAAACTAAATGATGAAGTCAGTTGGAAATTATAATCAAAATTGACAGAAAGTAAAATTCGGGAGAAATTAGGACGTTACATCTCAGAGGGTCATTAGTAAATGACAAAGAAACACGTGTACGTGTACCTATCACGATCTTAAGGGACACCGCGGCAAGCCAGTCAGTTATATGAGAGGGTGTGCTGCCTTCTCAGCTAGAAGCTCTGTGGGTTCAAACATAAGTGTTATAGGGATAGGATATATTCCAATTGATGTGCCTCTTCATGAAATTTATTTAAAGTCAGGTTTTGTGACTGACAAATTACAAGTAGGGATTATGTCTACACTACCCACCCATGGCGTAGTAATGCTATTGGATAATGACCTGGGGGATAAAATGTTCCCAGATATCAAACTTGTTGGGACTCCTTTGGAGAAGGATGAGGCACACTTGCAAGATAAAATTCCAGGGTTGTTCCCAACCTGTGCGGTCACAAGGGCCATGTCAAAAAAATCCGAACAACAGTCTGATAGTGACACCAACCTGGGTGACACCTTCATTGGTCACTTAGATGAAACTATAATGAGGTAGTTACTCAAAATGATAACAACCTCACGACTCAGGACAAACTTGAGGAAGTTCTGGATCAGAGAGTGTTGGATAGGCAACACCTGATCACTGAGCAGGGGAAAGACCCAGACTGCATTGAGCTAGGTGAAAAAGCGCTAGATCAAGAAGAGGCGGAGAAAGTTCCGTCATGCTTCTACTTCAAGTCAGGCATACTGATAAGGAAGTGGAGGCCACCTGATCACTGCAGATGATGATATGTCTGTTGTCAACCAGAGTGTTGTACCAAAAGTGTATCGTGGAGACATTCTACAAATGGCCCGTGGGATCCCACTAACCCACTTGCTGGTCATTTATGCATACATAAGACATATCACATATGACAACATTCTAAATCACTTCTATTGGCCTAAATTGAGGCAAGATATGGTGCAGTTTTGTAAAACATGTAATACGTGTCCGGTGGTAGGCAAACCAAATCAAATTATTCCACCTGCACCGTTGAAACATATACCTGCATTCGAGGATATATTTCAGAAGGATTGTCATGGATTGTGTTGGACCCCTGCCGAAAACCAAGGCAGGTAATCAATACCTTCTGACAATAATGTGTGCGTCAACTCGTTTTCCAGAGGCTGTCTCTCTCAAAAACATTACTGCACCTACGATAACTGAGGCCTTGATCAACGTCTTCAATCAATACAGTTGGACCAAGGGTCAAATTTCATATCAAAGTTGTTTCAGCAGGTTATGTACCAGCTTGGAATTAAACAGGATAAATCTAGTCCATATCACCCACAAAGCCAAGGGGCTGTGGAACGATTCCACTAGATCATGAAGAACATGTCCAGGTCCTATTGCGTCGAGTGCCAAAACGACTGGGATCAGGGAGTCCCACTGTTACTGTTTGCCGTTCGCGAGGCAAAGCAGGCATCATTTCGGTTCTCTCCATATGAGCTAGTGTTCGATGACACCCCACGTGGGCCTCTAAATCTTCTCAAAGAGAAATGGTTGGATGATAGTCAGGATATGAACATCCTGCACTATATGTCAACATTTAGAGAACAGCTCTTTAAAAGCCTGTGACATAGCCAGAGAGAACCTGAGGGATGCCCAAGACAAAATGAAAGAGCATTATGATGTTAAGGAAGTTGAAAGGTAATTTGAGCCTGGTGACAAAGTATAGTATTGCTCTCTATTGAAGGCCAGCCTAGTGCCTACAAGCAAGATATTCTGGTCCATATATAGTTGATAAGAAGATCAGTGATGTTGACTACAGAGTTCTCACTCCAAATCGTAGGAAAAGTAGACGAATTTGTCACGTAAATATGATGAAGAGATATCATGATCGTGAAGACAATAATCAGGAAGCTGATAGTGAGGGCGCTGTAACTGGCATTACTGATAAGGATGTTGCAACTGGCCATGATCGTCCAAATAAGGAGAGTAGTGTATTATCCTACTGTGTGCAGGAAGAGTCAGGTGAATCACCCGCTGTTGAGGAGAACGTGCTCAACTTGGAGAGCACACCTGTAATACCAAAGTTACAAAATTCAGATGTGTTGTGTAAACTGGATGATAATATCAATCATCTGAATCCATCACAAAAGGGTCAATTGACTGAATTAATTCAGGAGTAGCCTACCCAACATTGTTTTTTGATACTCCAATCAAACTAAATTTGGTATTCCATGATGTGGACAGTTAGAAAGTCAGAAAGTACTCTGTACCCTCGAACTTTGTACTCTGTACCCTCTTTTTTAGGGGGAGGGTGTTATCGGACTACCCATGAACGTTTGAGTGACACTTCAACTTCGAATGGAATTTGGCAGATTCGGCCGATTCTTAAAGCGATCGGATGGTCACGTTCTACGAACAATTGCACTCGTACAGCATGTAACGTGATAAAACATGATTTGTCAACAATGAACATTCCGGAAACATTGAGTGGTGCAATGTGGCTATATTCAGAGATTGCACAGAGGATAGGTCATAAGCAGATACTTTGAAACATAGAAAGTTCCAGACACAACAAGTTTTGATTGAAGTTCATCACTATTTTCAGAAGATTTCGTAGAGGAGGAAAATATACAATCTTCCATGAGGTATACATTAGGCGCGCTTCGTTAGGCCAAGATAGTGTTTGACGAGTGTTTACAGCGTGTTAGACATTCACACAAACATATATTATGTCCGATTGATCTGAAGTTAGGCTACAGCTTATTTACACTGTAGGCCTATAGCTGTATAATGTTGGTACTGGATCCACGAAACGTCTAATCTACAGAGTTCAAATAGGCTCACGCACTACAAGCCTATGACCTAGCCTACACCAAACAGGCTACGATTGTTTTGGTAAATGCTGGTCGGTGGAAGAATCCTAAAAACTCTGTTTAAGCAAAATCAAGCTCGGATTGCTCTCGAGAGGAAGCGACTTGACACGTTCAATAGAAATGCAGTTTTCGCGTTCGCGACAGCGCTGAATTATGAAATCACAGAAGCCATCTACAACACAGATCGCCCAAAGAGCGACGGATGACGGAAGACTTCCTGGATCTTCGTCGACCCTGGCACATAGTAAGAATAATATGCTAAGAGTAGATTATAAGGCTAATCCCTAATTAATCCAAATTATGTATATAATGTGATTTTGAAGGAGTGAGACGAATGAACGAATACATTATTCTTGTTACTTAAAACAGGCCAGTTTTCTACATTGTTTGCCATTACTGATCACCCGTCTTTTTAGCCTTTAATTAATGTGGAAGAGACACATTGTCTCGAGTAGTACAATCCCTGTGTCCAAATTGAGGGCGTCCTTGTGTTACAAGTCTGTACGTAACATATTTGGGAGCCTTTCCGGGAGTTCGGCACTATCAATCTTGAATAAGTGATAGGGGCGTATAGGGAACGCGAAGGCTCTCTATATTGAGTGGGAAAGTTTTTCAAGTTGTGTTACAAGTCTGTACGTAACAGTCATGTCCGGACTTTGGCTATAAACAGCATATCTGGCACAAATGACAGTAGATGTCACGACAAGATAGACCTAGTAACTCAAGAAAAGACATACCCACATGCGCGCGCGAGGCGCGCAAAACGTGTTTGGTTGTCTTGTATAATTTTAAATTTTTGTGGAACAATAGCACAATGGCAAAACAAACAAGAAACTAAAAGTGTTTCGGTCAACTTTCTTGAGAGGCCCTCAAATGTGTGAAGTCGCGGCACATGCCACGGTTGCCTGAACGTCAAAACTACGGCCAGCGGCGAAGAGCCCCACGAATAAGGGTCAGGGCCAGGGTCCCACTGAGATGTCATGTTGGGGCTTCGGGAGTAGGCATATGTTGGGCACAAGCCCAGGAAGATTTACAAATTGAGACAAATTACATGCATGAGATGTATTACAAGCTTGACCTAGTCTCAGCGACGTGGGCTAGAGGCCAACTTATAAGCTTCCTGTTCAGGGGGTATATCCAGATGGTCCAACAGGGAGATGAGCCCCCGGAAAGTTTGGGGGGGGGGGGGGGGGGATCAATAAAATTGTTTGGGGGTGAAAGTTTTCATTCCCAGTCTCCCGATTTGCCATGAAAGCATCCCGATTTAAATTTTATTTCTCCAAGATTCGCCCAGGTGACGAATATCGCTTTGACTAACTGACTAAGGAAATACAAGCTGCTGTCTCTTTCTTGCGATAATTAAAAACTCTTTCAACACCCGAGATCAGGCGCGGCGCCACGAGGAGGGCAAGGTAGAGCAGGCGCGGCGCCACGAGAAGGGCAAGGTAGGCGGCCGCCCCCTATGGTTTCCGGGAAAAAAACTTTTTTCGAACTGAACGTATCTTAGTTACCTACTAACTGTAGTGATATTTAGGTATGTGTGAGGAAACGAACAGAAGTCTGAAAGAAATTGCTGGTTTAAAGTTGTCCAGTTCAAACACACGGGAACCAGTACCATACCTCAACGGTGTTATTTTCTCTCCTCGTGTAATTCTATTTTCATGAGTATATCAGGCTATACCTGATGTTCATTTCATGCTGAAAACGAGTGTTATCACAGAAGAAGTGTCTTGTCTCCTTCTGTAATTTAATATCAGACCACCGGGTGTTAAAATGTCTATGAGATCTGTTTAACCTTGAGAAATTTTGCGTCGCAGTGTTGTTTCCTCCGGTATGTGTTTTCATGTGATGAGTTTTGTGCCAAATGTATCATTCATAACCCAAATAATATAGGGCATAACTCTCTTTTTTTTCGCTTTCGCGGGCAGTAGTATTTCTTTTCGTTGTCTTGTCTTGAACCTGCCGTTTGAAACCCGAACACCAATATGCATGATAACCATACACAATTGTGCACCTTCCCCGTGCTCTCAGTTAGTAGGCTGTTATTCGCACCTCTTATCTTATCATATCATACGGTGTAATTTGTACCGAATATGCCATTCATCCTAATCAACCTGAAAGTCCAAAGTTTGGACATTATAACCCCCCCCCCTAAAAAATCGCTGGTTTCGCGCGCAGTTGTTTCGTTAATAGCCTACTTTTCTTGGCGTGTGGTGTCACCTGCGCCAAATATACCGTTCGTAACTCGAAGATTGGTAACTAAAGCTCAATGTTTTTTCGCGCGTCCCGTGCGCAATAGCGTTTTTTTAACATGTATCGGTAAATTTCTTGCCGTCTAAATGCTGAAATGCCAAAGATTTTGTGCGCTTCGTGCGCGCTCAGTGGAGTTTCTTCATTCTCAGATCATCTGGTGCTCTTTATGTACCAAGCGGACTTATTTAGTCCGATTCGGACAAAACAAATTCAAACATTTTTCAAAGCACCATCCAACATTGCAAGTGTCAACCCGGTTGCAACCCGGTTGGTGTGGGCAGCAAAAAAATTCCGCGTAATATCGCCTAACTTTTATCCTTTTCGTTCGCTGTTTTTAGTTCCCCATCCGCATTTATCAGTCAGGGGACATGAAGTTTTAACATTATATTTCGTGTTTTAGTGGATTTTATTACCTACGGGATTTTAAAACTCTGTTTTTTATTGGATTTACTCTCACCTTTGTGACTTGTCTTTGTGTGTATAGCCTAGGCCTACGCCTTTTACTAGGCTACTAACAATTTAGCTGTAACAGCTCCAGGGAGGGGCAAGAGAACTTGTTATTACTTTTACTATATTTTTGAGCGTAGAATAGGTCCTTCGCTGTTTGCATTGTGCAATACCTCGTTTTAATACTGTATTTTTGATGTTTTTAAACTAATAGTACTGTACTACAGTAGCCTAGGTCGTACGTCATACACCGGCATTACGCAATATCTCAGTCCTAACCTGTCCCAGCCGCCATCTTGCATTGCTTGTGCATGTTTTAGCCACAGCCTACATATTTTGTCAGAACACGGCAAGATGACCTGACTACTGACAGATGAGGTTAATTTTAACTGCTGGGATCTTGTGAACACCTTCCGAATTCAGGATGAACCTTTACAGAAGTGGTGTTGTGTAGGTGATTGTGTTAACTTTGTGCTCCAGTGCTGTCCATATGCCATTTCGACCCGGCCATTTCTGCCAATAACCCATCATGAAGTGACAGATCTGTATGGATATGCAGCCAGCTTCAATTTTAATCGTGAGACCTTTACCTATTTGATCTCAAAACCCAATGCTAGGAAATTAATTCGGATTCGTGCATTGTTGTTAGTCTTGGGTGGTGACATAAACCCGAACCCTGGCCCCCCTCATTCGGGCAACCGGAGTGATGACGGTAACGCTGAACGCGGTATTTGTTCTAAGGAAGTGGGATACCATCCTGATAGAGGTATCCAATATAATAACTGTAACATCTGGTATCATGTAAACTGCATGGGAATGAGCTAGTTTACGTATGAACAACTGAGTGATTCAAGATGTATCTGGATTTGTATGACCTGTGGCTTACCAACATTTAATGACTCCTCCTTTGATTACATGTGTGTTCCGATTGATAATAACCCATTCGAAGTCCTATTACCAGACAATAGCCCAATCTCTACTAGTGCTGGACTTGAATTGAATCATGCTGACTCTAGCTTGTCCTCATCCGATGTGTCTGATTCACCCAGTGTTTCACTTGTTGAAACGTCTACACCTTCAAAAACATGGCCAAGACCAAAACATCAAAATGCTAGTACGAAGAAACATATTGAAAAAAAACATATTGAGAAAAAAAGAAAACTTTTTAAAGGTAGCAAAACACTGGCAAATGAACTTAAAACTCTCAATTTGAATTTTCAAAGCTTGAATAAGAAACAGGCAGACTTGGAAGTGTTAATTGGCAGCGAGAAACCTGACATATTAATTGGGACAGAGACCTGGCTAAATGACTCGATAAAATCATGTGAATATTTTACAAGTGACTATACGGTGTTCCGGAAGGATCGCAGTGACGGACACGGAGGCGTGCTGATTGCAGTTAAATCTCTCCCCGCCTTGAACTCAGAAAATCTGGATTTGGACGCAGAACTACCGTGGATTAGAATTGAAATCAAACATACTAAGCCTTTGTTTGTTGGTGCATATCACAACCCACATGCATCCCGTGATTCACTAGAGAAATTAGACCAGTCCCTAGCACTAATAAATCATCTTCGTGTGAAGCCATCTACAATATGGCTCGCAGGTGATTTCAACCTTAGAGACATCAATTGGCCCACACAAGCCGTAAAAGGTAGTAGCCCGATTGCATCACAATGCAGACTATTTCTAGATATGTGCACAAACTACCATCTTCACCAAATGGTCCTGACCTCAATCAGAGCTGAAAATGTTCTCGATCTGTTCCTGTCGATAAATGAATCACATATTGATAAAGTAGATACCCTGCCCGGTATAGGAGGTAGTGACCATAGTATTGTTAGAATTCTCGCCAACATTATCCCAGTTCCCAAGAAGCAACCTAGGAGGGAGGTTTCTCTCTACTCAAAAGGAGACATGAGCTCTTTGAAGGAAGACTTAAATACATTCGGTAAATCCTTTGTGGATAATTTGTACTTACATTATGTACAAGACAACTGGATGTCACTGAAAAAATCTTTTTCAGGCTTTATGACAGAGTACATCCCCAAGAAGAAATCTACAACAAGACACAATATACCTTGGTATGATACCAAGCTTCTTCGTTTGAATCGTAAGCTTCAGAGACTGTATATTAAGCAACGCAAATCACAATTACATGATGACGAAATGAAATTTGAAGAACTTAGGACAGACTACAAGAAAAAACTACGAAATGCACATATGACCTATATTCAAAATACGATGGGAGAAAATTTCTATAAAAATACCAAGGCTTTTTGGAAAATCGTCAAATCAAAACGTGAAGAAAAAACTGGGATCCCACCACTGAAAGCTGGAGAGGTAACCACAGACAACAATTTGGAGAAAGCCAACATCTTGAACAGTTACTTTAAATCTGTATATACCAAAGAAAACACTAATAACATTCCAGGTATAATAGGTCATAGTTTCCCTGACATGCCTGAAATTACTATCAATGATGAGGGGATCCAGAAATTACTAGATGAATTAAACCCCAATAAGGCCTCTGGACCTGACCAAATCCCAGCCAGGATTCTGAAGCTCTGCTCTAAAGAACT
>JAODUJ010106478.1:0-11440 GCA_027564615.1 Psolus chitonoides | reverse complement strand
CTTGGAAAGCATATATTGTGTTTGTTGGATGTATAATTGTCGTTACATTCTCATAATGTAAATTAGTTAGTACCGGTACGCAAGCTTTAAATGCACTAAAGTTTTGTAAGCAGTAGCTTTAGTTTTTTCATCACAGCATCCTAACTTTCTCTTCAAAAGGCCAAGGATTTCGTTAGCACCAGTAGCAACCTGAGTGATGTGACTAGCCCATGAAAGTGTTTTTGACAAATCCACACCGATATAATAATGTGGGATGCTGGATGTGACTGTAGTTTTGTTGTCTGATGTTACCCCATCAATGACGACAGCTTGATGACGTTAGAAATTAATTTATCCAGTTTATTATTAAGAACCCCTGATGTAAAATGTCTCCCGATTGTATATATTTAAAAGGTGTCCCTAAGATAAGATCAGATAGATCAGATAGATCTGGCCCACAGGCCACCTATTAAGAACCCCTGTTCTAAAATGTCCCCTGATCCATATATTTTTAACAGGTGTCCTGCTAAGGTAAGATAAGATGATCTGGCCCACATGCCGCCTATGAAGAACCCCTGTTCTAAAATGTCTCTCATTGTATATTTTTATTAACAGGTGTCCTAAGGTAAGAGAGGGTTTGGCCCACAGACAGCCTATTGAGAAACTCTGTTGTAACATGTCTCCCGGATGTATATTTTTACCAGGTATCCCACTATGGTAAGATAGAGGATCTGGCCCACAGACAGCCTATTACCAACCCCTGTTATAACACGTCTCCCGATTGTATATTTTTAACAGGTGTCCCTCTAAGATAAGATAGAGAATCTGGCCCACAGGCCGCCTATGAGGAACCCCTGTTGTGACATGTCTCCCGATTGTATATTTTTTACCAGGTGGTCCACTAAGGTAAGATAGAGAATCTGGCCCACGGACAGCCTATTAAGAACCCCTGTTGTAACACGTCTCCCGATTGTTTATTTTTTTTACCAGCTGTCCCCCTAAGGTAAGATCGAGGATCTGGCCCACAGACAGCCTATTAAGAACCCCTGTTGTAACATGTCTCCCGATTGTATATTTTTACCACGTGTTCCCTAAGGTAAGATAGAGGATCTGGCCCACAAGCCGCCTATTAAGAACCCCTGTTGTAACATGTATCCCGATTGTATATTTTTACCAGGTGTCCCACTAAGGTAAGATAGAGGATCTGGCCCACATGCCGCCTATTAAGAACCCCTGTTGTAACATGTTTCACGATTGTATATTTCTACCAAGTGTCCCACTAAGGTGAGATAGAGGGTCTGGCCCACATGTCGCCTATTAAGAACCCCTGTTGTAACATGTCTCCCGATTGTATAATTTAACAGGTGTCCTAAGATAAGATAGAGGATCTGGCCCACAGGCCGCCTATTAAGAATCCTTGTTGTAACATGTCTCCCGATTGTATATTTTTACCAGTTGTCCCCCTAAGGTAAGATAGAGGATCTGGCCCACATGCCGCCTAATAAAAACTCCTGTTGTAACATGTCTCCCAATTGTATATTTTTACCAGATGTTCCCTTAAGGTAAGATAGAGGACCTGGCCCACAGGCCACCTATTACGAACTCCTGTTGCAAAATGTCTCCTGATCCATATATTTTCAACAGGTGTCTCACTAAGGAAAGATAGAGGGCCTGGCCCACATGTTGCCCATTGAGAACCCCTGTTGTAGAATGTCTCCTCATCCATATATGTTTAACAGGTGTCCCCCTAAGATAAGATAAGATAAGATAGAGGATCTGGCCCACAGGCCACCTATTAATAACACCTGTTGTAAAATGTCTCCTGATCCAGAATTTTTTTAACAGGTGTCTCACTAAGAAAAGATAGAGGACATCGCTCACATGTTGCATATTAAGAACCCCTGTTGAAAAATGTCAGCCAATTGAATATATTTAACAGTCGTCTCCCCAATGCAGGATAGAGAATTTGGCCCACATGCCACCTATTGAGAACCCCTGTTGTACAAAAGCAGAGGGCTTTGTGATTACTTGCCTTCAGATTTGAAACCTGATTTTATTGTTTGACCTCAGATGACATTTGACCTCAATCGGAGACAACAGGGTCCATGTACTAACCATGATAAACACCCATACCAAGTATGAGCTGAATTGAAGTTTGCTCTGTCAAGTTACAGTGGTTACAAGATTTTCACCATTTGACTTCTGCTGACCACCGATGACCTTTGACCTCGCACAAAAACAATAGGGATCATGTACTAACTATGATGAACACACATACCAGGTATGATCTCAATTAAACTGTCCCATAGGTTTCCTGTGTTTGACCACTGTTGACCTCAGATTACCTCAACCAGAAAACATTAGGGACCATGTACTAACTATGGTGAACACACATACCAAGTATATGATTATTTGACGTTTGCCCTATGGTGGTTACAATGTTTTCGTTGTTTGTCCTCGGATGACCTTTGACTTCAATCAGAGAGAACAGGGTACACGTACTAGTCTAACCATGATGAACACATATACCACGTATGGGCTGAATTGGAAGTTTGTTCTGTCAAGTTACAGTGCTTTTTCTGTTGTTGACGTCTGGTGACCAAAATCGACAGGGATCAGGAACAAACTATGATGAACACACATACCAAATGTGAGCTTAATTGAAGTTTGCCATGTCAAGTTATGCTGCTGACGAATATTCTAGGGTTTGACCACTGCTGACCTTAGATGACCATTGACCTCAACCAAAAACAATGGGGACCATGTACTAACAATGGTGAACACGCATACCAAGTATGAAATCACTTGACGTTTACCCTATCAAGTTATCGTGGTTAAGTTTTCGGTGTTTGACCTCAGATGAAGTTTGACCTCAAACAAAAATAATAGGGACCATGTACTAACTGTAGTAAATACACATACCAAGTATGAGCTGAATTGAGTTTGCCCTTTCAAGTTATGTTGGTTACAATTTTTTCTGTGTTTCGTAAGTTTAGGCCACAGAATTGAACAACAGCACCAATGGTGCAGAAGCTCATACCCAAGATATTGTTAATGCCATATGATACCTCGACCAATACAGAATTTAGACACCCGGGTGCTGAAATTCCCTTGTGGAGGAGAGAAACATGTTTACAACTCTGCGTAGGCTGTAGTGCAGTTGTTGTTGAGTAGTGACTAGTCTCACCACCTCTCTCAGCATTTAGGAGAGTGGCTGAAGGCCGAGTTCCATCCACGTCCATCGGATGGGGACGTTCGTTGTAGGTACTTAGTATAAGGTATCACGGTGGAAGCGTTCACAGGGCGGTACCCGGTCAGGTTAAATCCTGTCAATTCTGCCACCACTTCGGAGCAGATTTGCTTCGAAGACATGATGAGAAGAAGACACTACATAATAAATAAATGATGGCGCGCACAGTAACAGCCTCGTAACACAAAATGCAGTTGTTGGATGCACAAATCCTCAGAAATGTAGTAAAGGGGTTATAATTCAACAGATGACCACCAATTTTTATGTTTCTTCAAAAGAAAAATATGGAAAATAATACCCATTCGTAATCATTTACTGGGCAGTTTTATGTAGCGATAACGACTTGACATGTGACGTAGAGCTAAATTGGGAATACAGGCTACTACAGTATTAGCATTCTTCATTTTCTAATGATGTGGTTTCAGCCAAACCTCTAATTTAAAATAAGAACTGCATCTCTATATGGGACCCACATATTAACTCTCACTCAGAACTAGTCGAAAAGGTACAACAAAGAGCACCACACTTCGTTACACATAGCTATAGACAGGAAACTAGTGTTAGAAGACTCATGTAACATTATATGGGAGAAACTGGAAATTAGGCGTATGAAAGCTCGTCTAATTCTATTGTTCAAAGAATCCATCGCACTTGCCCCATCTAACATTGGCCACTCATCTCAAGCAAGATGGAAGAGTGTCTCCGGTAGATTATCCAGAATTGACCATTTCAAAAATTATAAAAGTATTTCAGAAAATAAGGATTGCTACAAACTCTCCCTCTACCCGTTCACCATACCAGCATGGAATCTGCCACCTACGGATATGAAAGAAACTGATAATCGTGTGTACTTTAAGAATAGACTGGATGCTATCGACCTGGAAGACTTAGTGAATAAAGCCCATTTCAATAGTTAGGTGGCAGCAGCATGCATAGGGCACTGTGTGCTTACAAAGCCACTCCAGGCGGTTTCATGTAGTCAAAATAGTCTGAAGATTCTGAAGAACACTGTTAGACAACCTCGCATCTACACGCTCGTTTTAACTACCGTTATTCTACATCACATATTCCATTTGCCGCTTGCTGAATATTTTGAAGGAATAATGGGTTTCCTGAACACACCGAGAAGGATGTCATCGTGGACAGTGAATTGATAAGTCTCCTTACGCCACCGATCTCTTCTTTGGAATCTGTATTCGGATACCCGATCGCTTCTTCGGGAGAGGCCGAACTTCTCCAAGTGTCCAAGCTATCTGAGGGGGACTACCCTATCGGAGACGCGTGTGACATCATGGAGATCACACTCGAAATGAGAAAAGGTTAAACATGAGTCGCACTCTGCGTCTATCTGTCTATGGTGTTGATGTTGTATGCAATAACGAAAATATCGAAATAAATGGTACGCTGATATAACCTGCCAAAAAAATCATCAAGCAATTCGTTTTCAATAATTTACATAATTCAATTTGCTCCCATGGTAATTGCTGTAAGTACTACTTTCAAGGAGACCAGGTTGGTGCTTGGAATGTTTACATAAAAAATGCGCACTGTACGAACTGTTCGTTCCTTATATAGGCCTATAAATGACCGTATGCAAAACCATGTTCGAATGCAACATTTCTGGCAAATTATTAAAAGTAAATTGATAATCAATTTACAACGAATGTAATTTCTCATCCTCTCCACAACAAGGTCAATGGCTGATTACAGAAAAAGATTATGTCTGGCGGGGGGGGGGGGGGGGGGGGGCAGGGCTGGATTACACACAAGGCACTGTTCCTTGGCCTACGAGAACAAATTGGCCTGCGAAAAACTATAATTATAAAAAAATGCCTGTGTGTAATTTCACAGGCCGATCATTTCAAATTACATGAAAATTACAAGTAAAAGTTGCTAAATGTCGCACCAGGTTGCATCCGAGGACTTTATTTCTTTGAAAATGTCTCAAAGGAGGGTACCTCCTCCCTTGGCCCACGAAATCGGTAATCCAGCCCTGGGGGGGGGGACGATTAGGCATGTAAACGATTCCCCCTCCCAGCAATAACATTTTGGGTGCACTATTGGTAAAGGGTCCGCTCCCCAATCTCAATCTAAGCCTATTATGCCGTTAATTTGCTCAATGATAGAATAGGTAGTAATAATCATGATAACATGCAATAGATAATATGCAATCAACTAACAAGTAGACTACTCCACTGTCGGGATAAAACTGTTGAACGTAAAGTACTGTTAAGGTGTCGTGTGCAAATGAGGAGGGCGGTTGTTAAGGGTGATACCAGGTTCAGTTGTTTTTCAGAGCATATCTGCGAAGTACTTCTTTTGTAACCAGCTGACTAACCTAAACATGGAATATTGTTGAATAAAGTCACTGTCTCTCTCTGCCTCATATATCCCTCGTAAACGAGGGGTGAGGATGATTACACTGAACTAAACGAAGCTTCACCCACAACCGCCCCCCCCCCACCTCCCAACCCCGCGCTCCGGAAATCCCTAACAACACGGTCCCCCTATCTAAGAGAAGGTCCCACTTCCCCTCGTCCACATGTGTCACCGCCACCCCTGGCAACCTTCCCTCATCCATCCGCTCAACACCGCCCGCCCACCCCAACCGGTTCCGGTCTCACCAACTGCTCTGCAAGAAAACCCGCAGCCCAATCTCCTCCCTCAACCCAACCACCTCCTCCATCCGCCCCCACAACACCACCGTTCCTCTCAACCCAATTATTTTCACAAACTTGCAAACTTGGATATAGTCACTACAAAGGTGCAAATGATAGCTTCATTTTTCCATTTGGACACGTTCTAATATATGCAAGTTTTTCTTTATTCTACCCGATACGTGATAAAAGTGGTCAACTCAACTCAGAATAATTATTGTGTCAACTATGCGAATCAGTTGTTCACCCATATAATGGTCCATTTCTAGCTATACGCCACTGGACTCTACACAGTTATATTATACACGGTTAACATTGGTTAACGACATATTTAATTGCCCACGAGAGAATTTCTCATCCCGGGATTCAAAATTATGTATTGGTCGAAGTGTCATACTAATATCAATTGAACTGACTATAGTACTGCAAATTTCTGGCAGATTCGGGGTGGGAGAAAATGACCTTCAGAATTGTTCAATTTATGGGCGAACTTCGAGGGTTCCGAAAAATAGGCCTACCAGAGCTACCCGGGTCCTGTTTCCGATTACACTTTGTTGTGTCCTCAAGGTATGTTGTAGAGCAAGGATATCCAACCTTTCAAGATATATTGAATGTTTGTCAATAAAGGAGGGGCCGCCCAAGCCCGCTTCGCGCAGCATGTCAGGAGTACAGGAGACCGCCCAGGCAGGGTCATGGGGCAGGCAAAGCAATTTGGTGCATTCTGGCGGCCTCGGGTGACCTATTTCAGCATTAAATCTTCTTAAATAAATGAAAATTGAAGCAGAAGTATATAATAAACATCTTCCCAAAATATCATCCATCAATATTCATTTGTTTCCTTCCCGAGTTATACGGTAAGTGTTTGAAACTCAGAGAAAGGCGCTGCCATATTTGCCTCAGATGAATGCAAGCAGACTTGATAAGTCGAAATATGATGTCACACGACCCCTGCATGGTAGCAGGAGTTTATGTATTTCTTTGTTTCGTTATCTATAATTTCCATGAATGAACATACCACATGAATGTACACTTCTTGTGTTGAATTATTGAGCTGTACCATGCAAAGATCAAATTAATATTAATTTTATTCGAATTTATGCATTATCTTTTTATACTATTCGACAACAAATTATAAAGAAAACAAAAGCCTTTCAACTGAAAGTGGGCAGGTGATATCACAATCTTTATCAAAATGGCAGCACCCTGCTTGATTTTCCCTCTATGAACTTTCACATTGGAATATCTCGGAAAGTAAAGAATATATTTGGATGATATTTGGTGAAGATGTTCACCACATGTCAGTCTCTCGTTTACCATTGTCATTTCATTTTCAAAAGTTCAGACTTTATTTCTCAGTTAACCGTTATCAGTGAAACTGCTCTATAAATTACTGGCCCATCAGACTTTCTGAGACTTAGGGAATTTATTTTAAAATGAATTAGCCTAAGCAGGGGGCTGTATGGAATCTAGGTCCGCAAGTTGATTTGATTTATACTACGGGTTCAGGAAGCCACTTAAGGCTCATTCGAGGAACCCTGGCCATGTTGATCGTGGATGAGCACCGGCGATAACTCGCCTTCTCTTTCCGACTAGTGCTCAGATGATATCGAGGCAGGGGCCATAAGTTGGACAACTCTGTTGTAGAGCATAGCTATTGTGTATTTTCCTCATGTTTTTCTCGATGATGGAGGTTGGCGGTGCGACCAGCTTATATTTGTACCCCATATTTTCAAACATTTGTCAACCTACTTTATTCTCATTTTCAGAATATACTCCGCATATCATCAACTATACCCTTTCTCCGCCGGCCAGTGACTATGCAGCTTCTATTCCAGTCAATGCACCAGCAACTCTCCAGAGGGTGCCGGGTTCCGTCGGCGCAGAAGGAGGGCTGTTATCCCAAAACCACAAAGGGTCATCCTGAAGGGGGCGTTCTCTCGGACCAGTTGGCCCACACCTGCGGACATGGTGGACATTCAGACAGTCACTTCAGTGGACAGACAGACCAGACCGTTCAGGTGAAAAAATAGGCCTATCCCCCTCCCCCCTCCCCCCTTCCACCCTGTCCTAGAGTGTCAAGAAAGTAGGCTTCTTCATTTGACAAAATTGTAGGCTATGTACTTATAATCAAAAGGATGGTTCAGATCAAAATAAAGAATTTTGAAAATTAAGAGGATGGAAAAATAAACTCAACGACGACAGTCCCACCTCAATAGCAAGTTCCCTTATCGAATTATTGATTGTTTATGTTAATTCAAATTTCAATTTTAATCGAGCATATGGCAACATGTGTGATGTCACAGTTACAGTTGGGTTGAACAGCTCTTTGTACGTCTATAAATCCAGGCTAATTACTTTTATCACACAAAGTTATACCAAAATTCCTCATATTGTTTTCTAGTATAGTGGATGAAAATAATAAAATATAATAAATCCAGAAATATGAATCTCCCCTCCCATCCCGCTAACCCCCGTCTATGGTGTCAAAACGTGATCAGTCCCTGCTTGATTAAAAAAAAACAAAAAAAAACTGAAAACGGATTGTGAGCTACAGTTGTCATATTTTTGTATGGGGTTCATGTAGACTAGGTAGGTAGGGTATTGGGATATGGATACAAATATGTTTCCTTCTGCTTCGTGAATCCAATCGACCACTGTGCAACACGAAACTTCCCTCTACAAAAAAACATTAGAAGGTACCTAAACAGAAATAGTACAACAACCCAAGATTATATTTAAAATATATATATTTCGTTTGATTTTACTTGTTTACAAACCATGTAGACTCTCTATTAGAATAACATTTGATTCTCATTTGTTTCCCCATTAGTATTTGTTTCCCAAAGGGCATGGTTACTCAAACTGTACTTTTTATATGGTATAGAACATTGGATATCAAGCCAGTAGCATTTTATTTCGACTTTATAGCATGTTTGGTTACAGAGTTAGGACTGTCTGAACATTTGTAATTAAATGGACTAGAATGGCAACACTAATTTGTGATGATGTCATTTCCTTAGTCTTGTGTAATTCTTTTCGTTTCCTATTGTTATTTATGGCGACCTTTAACAAGCAAATCAGAATGCTATTCATTCTAATAAAAGTATTACATCAGTGGGACGCAGTTGATGTTTACCGGAAGTGATTTATTTTACATACAAGGAAAGTGTGAAAATATTCATTTACATTTCGAAGAGAAAGTAAACACTTTTAGAGATAGCCAGGTATTGACATAGGAAGAATGTGGTGTGGCGGCTCTACTCTTTTTGAATGGTCTGTAACATCGTAGAATCAAATTTCAGGGTACACTTGCCCCTAAGGGTATACGGGTTTGTTTTAGCTGACATGATATTTAAGGGTGCCTCTTAAAAAAACCACTGGATCCCTGCAACTCCACACAGATAACTGACTACTGAGAGGGATGTGGATGTGATTGAAGAACTATTTTTATGCCGACAAAATTGAAATTGGTGGCTAATTTCTCATCTCGCAGTATTTTAAGAATAAATACGAAAAATCATTAGATGCCATTATATTGGAAATACTTTTGATACATGTGAAAGGGATTAACAAAACTTGACTGTTTCGAGAGCAAGACCCACCAAACACCGTAGGCTATATCCCTTCAGAATCAGTTTTTCTCTGGTGTGAGTGTATGTATGTGTGTGTGTGTGCGTGCGTGCGTGCGCGCGCGTGACAGGCCCGTAGCCAGGGGACCACACACTATAGAAGCTCGTCTTCCTCTAGGAAAATAAACAAGAAAATTGCTGTACTTATAAAACAAATGTACCCGACCTGGCTACGAGCCTGGTGTACGTGTGCGTGTGTGTGGCACAATTCATCCACCGTCGGATGTCACCCTCCACAAGCAATTTATTGCATTTTAGCTATGTATAGTAGGGTCATTCAGGGGGTACGGTACCGTGAACATTTCCCTACTTTTGTTCCTCAGTGGATTTGGTTACTAGAACTATTTTTTAGAATAGTTAAAGGTGACGAGGAAAGTTTGCTATTGCGCAATATTCAAACTGGCTGCCATCCGCCATATTGAATAAAATAAAATGCAATAGCCTATGGCTAGCACCAGGTACGCTACAATGATAAATGAGATATCAAGTCAAGGTATTTTTGGCATGACCAATTCTTGGAGTGGTTATTGTAGAGTTTCGAGATCATCCTGACCAGAAATCTATGATCGCAGCTAACCGCCATTTTGAAAAACAAAAATGCAATATATTTGGAACTAAATGCGTTGGAATGATGTATAAGGTGTCAATTCCAGCTATTTCTGGCATGACAAATCCTCCAAAATGACCTTAATACTGACGCTCCTAATACTAGCAAGGCGTGTTGCTAATGTCCTACTAATTGTAACTGACAAAATATATTTCTTTTCATCTTCACAGGAATGGTTTGTCGAGGAGAGCATGCTATCAAGGATGAAGAGACGGCTGTTCGGCGAAAACAGCAGGGCTAAGCGACAGAAGAGATGTGACGGAGTACATGGGACCAGACGAGTGTCTTAGCGAGGGTTGTCTGATCGGATGTAACATATATGGCCGTTCACTGATGACAGATCAAGCGGAGCTATCTTGCTAAACGACAGAAACGGTGTGATGGATGGTCGGTGGACCGGTCACCAGACTATTGTACCAGCAGCATGACTGGTTTGCCGAGGAGTGAGTTCTATGAAGGATGGAGAATATCCGAATACCGGATAGACCAGTCTGCCCCTGCATGTGTGTACCAGTTCTGTGAAATAATTGGCCGAAGAAAGATGATTCAACACTATTCGTTTGTCAATTGCTCCTGAATTATATAGTTGATACAGGAGTAATTTTTAGGCTGTGTTACTTTTCAAGGACGACGGAAGCTCAAAAGCTTCTTCTCCTACAGTTGTATGGTACAATGTTGATGGTTTGTCATAATTAGACGTGGGTAGTGCTTCTTTGGGGGTGTTCAGGAATTTGAGATCAACGTTCATCTAGGGGTCATTCAGAGTCATTTTATAACAAGAGCCGAGGGCTACGTGATTCCTTGCCTTTAGATTTGAAACCGGATTCTATTGTTTGTCTCTATTGACCACAGATGACTTTTGACCTCAATAAAAACAACAGGGTCCATGTACTAACTATGATGAACACAAATACCATGTATGAGCTTACTTGAAGTTTGCTCTGTCAAGTTAGGGGTTACAAGGTTTTCACTAGTTGACCTCTGTTGAACTCAGATGACCTCAATCATAAACAACAGGGTTCAATTCATGTACTATGATGAACACACATACTAAGTAAGAGCTCAATTGAAGTTTACTGTGCCAAGTATGAGACTGATCCCAGTTATACCTCTCGTTGAGTTTGCCCGATTACCAGCTAATTTTGGTAATGAATGAGGTTTGGCCCCTCCTCTCATAACTACCAATACCACCAAACCAAGTTTCATCAAAATCGGACATACAGTTGCGGATATATCAACAATTAAATAAATTTACTCTAAGCCCCGCCAACTCATTAATATTCATGACATCAGCACTACAATGAATAGCGTTCATCTA
>JAODUJ010106477.1:0-17237 GCA_027564615.1 Psolus chitonoides | reverse complement strand
AGAGTTGCTAAAATTATATTCCTTATTGTAATCATTTATTGGATCTGCTATCTGCCATTTTGGACGTGGCAAATGTTTATCGTACACTCGCACTCTGCGGACAGCTTTGATCCTCGCCACATCTTGGGCCTTCTAGCAGTTGTACTGTCCTACTTGAACAGCTGTTTTAACCCATTCCTTTACACACTTTTGCCAAAAAGTTTCAACTTATGGAAAAGTCTCTGCGTAAGATACCATCCGATAACATCCAAATCCCCCAATGCGAGCTAGACAATTTTGACAAATGGGATTATAATTACCCAATTCAAAATATGTGTGTTGGAACAGGATACAATTAAACAATTCAGCTGTTTCCGAAGAACAGCCGAAAGTCAAATATCAGTTTTCTTGAAAGAGATTATTGATCGTGAAGAATATTGAATGGTGCGTTGAAAAGACGTTGTTTGTTGAAAGAACAAAATGAAGATCAATTGCTCCTTGAAGTATGTAATTTATAAGTCATTGCATGGGATTATCTACTAGAATTAACAGTTGATGTGGATTATTGAGGACATATTGAGTACCATTATACTCATTTTTAGCCTGGTTAAGTGCATGTATGGAACAATTTAGCACTGAGAACTTTTGTAATGAACATAATTGCCAGCAATAGGTGGCCGACCTATATTGACGCACGAGTTATTGGATGGAAGTAACTGTCAACATCAACAGTCGACAAGTATTACGGAACGCTGAATTTATTTACGACAATCTTGAGCCCCGTGATCTTCAAATATACGTAGAACGAGTGGAATGATATATATGAATTTGACATGGCGTTTGCTGAAAACCTATTCACCACAACGCTGCAGAAAATCATGATATTCCATGAAGAGGGTAACCCCAGCACTGGACGACATGCGTATATATGAAGTAATTTCACTTAGTGATGGTTGAGTTGAGTAAAAGTTGGTAATTGAGTACAGCGTGAAGTTTTTAACTGGGCACATTGAATACTTTGATCTTTGAATCTGAGTGTTAGGAGAAATTACGATTGGAAAATTCCCTATTATTACCAATAACCAGACATAATCGCGACCCAAATAAGCCATGTGGACGGCAACGCTAACATAAACCCAGAATAAACTTTCAATACGCATGGTTAGGAAAATGGTAAATCCCAGGCCAATATTGAACTGAAAATAAAAATAGCCATTACGTGAGTGCTACATCTAATCGATATCTGTTCAAAAGATGTTTGCAATTGACACATATACATTCAAACCTGCTCAAATTAAATCGAAGTCTTGTAATTAAACTAAGACGCTGAAAATGTTTCGACCATGCACCGGATACATCAGTATCGATCTAGCTAGGCTAAACACTGAGGTTGTAGAACAATCAATGGAAACTAAACAGTATGTTCAATCTAAAACGTTATACAGGCGCATGAAACGCTGTACGAACCTCTGATACTTGATTCATTTGATTGAGGCTGTTTACGTAAAAAAGAAGAGTCTGAACTCTGAAGCACACGAATATTGAATGTTTCGTCGTATGTATTCAGTGAATACACAGGTTCATTAGCCTATGTAACATCTTATGTTTGCATTTGTTTACATGGAGCCACTTACATTATATTCAACAATCTACACCTCTACATCTCTACGTCTTTTGTTTAAGTGTTATGCGTTTCAAAAGGGATAACTTGTATCTGCGTCAGAGACTATAGCTGAAAAAGAATCGGTAGAGTTGCACTCGTTAGATTTTTCTGCAGGAATGAAAGGTATTGATCATTGTTGCAGTTGCTATCTGTTACACTATAGTGCGTTACAATGGAACTATAACGAAATTCAACCCATGCTATCCTGAGATAACTAGTTCTATGTGCGTTTCAAGCAACCAGCGTTTACCTAAATGGAGGTTTCATAACAACCCGTGCTATCGTCAGGTAACTAACTATACAGACTATGTTTCAACCAAGTGACGTTTATCCAAATATAGGTTTCGAATCAACGAACGCTGTTGCCATCAACTAACTTTCTGGATGCATCTCAAGAAACCGTTTACTCAGGGGCGGGATTCGCTCTGCGAAGATGGGGGGACGGTGAACAGTGTCCTGGGTATTAGTCTGAGAAATTTTGAGAAAGTTTTGGATTTGATCAAGTGCCTATATAATTTGGTGCAATATTTACAGGTTTAGTCTGTAGGCCTACAGTTCATATAATGAAAGGCTTGATGGCTGACGACCATCATTATTTTTTAATGTCTGGGAAAAAGTGGGGGCGGGAAGGCAAGTGCCCCTGCTTGGCCCCCTGTAATCCCGCCACTGGTGCTATCGTCAGATAACTAGTTCTAGACTGTGTAAACCAACGTTTACCTGAACAGTCTTTGTATCAGTGCTATTCGTGCTATTCTATCCAACAGTCACTTAAATAGAGACTTCGTAACAACCCCGTGCTGTCGTAACATAACTAGTTGTAGGTAGGTTTCACCTGAATAAAGGCTTCGTACCTACCTAGTACAACTATAGAAAACGGTTCTGATAATTGTTACACCATAGTAATTGTTAGAGTGATCCAAAGCCACCATACACAAATGTTATGCCTAGTGCCTTGCGTGTTTTAAACTGTAAAAGTAGTCATCGTAGGCCATGCCAACGAAAGAACTACTGGGTAAGAAACCACAATATTTATTTTGGTCGTTTTTTTAGTATCAGTATTTACTATATGGCATTCTAGTTGTTGGAGCATCGGCCTTCAAGGCTCGAAGCCGGTAGGTCCGGGTCGAATTTTGTCCGAGTCATAACTTTAAAAATGTTACCTTCTGTCATCTTGTTGCATTCCAACCCTCCCGATTTCCCGATTTTTCAACTCATTCTCGGTCTCCCGATTTTCCACGAAATACATGTTATCTCTTGAAGTGGCCCAGGTGGCGGAAACCGCGCTTTCAAAGACTTGGTCTTGTCTCCGAACTATATTTGATTGGCTTGGAATGTGTATTCATGGTATTAGTCAAAGACAAGAACTGCAGTTGCGTTACCAAGTGGAAAAACTATTTAAATTTAAAAGTACATACAGGGTTTGGTTTGTTTGCTCGTGAAAAACAATATAATTTTGTGGTTGTTTACTCCCAAAATACTAGGTAGAACTCAGAGATTAGGAAACTATTTCAATTTTGTCGGCACAAAAATAGTTTCCACGTTAATGTCTTTCGCGGCCGTAGTCAACCGTACTACGTTGCTCCATGGCTTTAAAAAACGTTTAGGATCTAGAAAATGCATAGTACCTATTGCACAAAGTTTTCACATTACATCAGTTGGTCATAGTTATTTTAAATACTGCGAGACCCTTGAATCTCATTTCAATTTTCGTCAAATTCTATTCAATTATACTTGGAATAAACCCTCGAGTGGAAATTTCTGGTGACATGCATATGTCGAATTGTGTTTCGAATCTGGTTTTGTAGCTGAAACAAACCCTGTATGTACCTTCAAACGGTAAATATATTAGCGTTCGATTATTTGATGTCGATTGATATTCTTGATTGTTGACAAGGCTGACGCAAAGCAGCTAAGCATGCCATTATTATGAAAATCAACGAATAATCTGTTTTTATTAAATATATATATAGTCTATATAGTTCACATGAAAGAACAGTTCTGCCGTACTCACCTTGATATTTACGCCTGACTGCAAAGAATCAAGTATAAATATAAACACGTAAAAAGGCCGCATCAGCTGTATAATTCAAATTATTATAATTTATCTGATGTGTTGTTCAATTGCCAGAACATGATTCAAGGTGTTTAGCCGTCATACGATGATTTTTAGGCTTATTGTTTAATCACCGTTCAATATACACTGCAGGATCATTTATATTACTTTATTTATTACATTTTTCGCAGTTTTATTTTCAATCACATTATTCAGGTTATTACCGGAGGTTATCGCTGTGTTAGGGTGTCCGTTAAAGCCTGATTAATAGGTTATGTCCGTTCGAGACTTGTTCCGTGACCCACATATACATAAATACCACATATTAACGTGCATTATTAAATAGGCCTACGATATAGGCTATTCAAATAAAAAAACGACAAATTCCATGCGGAACGAAAAAATCAAAATCTCGAAACTACAAGCTTATCTACGGACGACGTGTAAATAATCTCTTGTAATTGTAGGACTGACCATAACAAGTACATGACAGCCCTAAATGACTACAGGCAAGTGACCCATACATCGATGCACCATTCATAGTGCATTAGCCGCATATTGTTGGATACTGCTGACGGAAATTCTGACACCTGGTCGATGATATCGGCCTAATTTTCCAAATGTTTGTTACTTTATATGTTATCCGTGACGAAAAGAAATTGATTAGAAAAGGCGTATGTAGGTTATTCGATGATACAGAATTAAATGTTGACTCTATGGATTAGTCGAGCAACGAAAAATACGTTTCTGTATAGCCAGTTAGGCCTAATTGATTAAGTAGCTACATGATTGTATATTACCAATACAACGCTCGCTGGTTTGTCAGCGCAGAGGCATAACGTATTATTCAAGTAACGTACTATGGTGAGAAAGTTGAAGTGCGAAAAAACACTTGCATAAAGGTTTTGAGGATATGTACCGGTGATACCTTGTTATCATCATCAGGTTGTTGTAAAATTTGTTCTAAAAATATACCTTATACTATTTTTTATCGCAAAGTAGAAAAAATCGTTAATTATTAAAACAAGGTTTGGTGGATCACTGGCACAATGTACAATATTTACGGTTACATATTATTAGCCGTAATGTTCATATAAATTGGATTAACATTCAGAAACGTTTCGGTCAGATCGATCCCAACTACGTTTCTCGTAAAGTATGTTATGTAACATCTGTCGTCATATATCTGTTATAGAGTAAAGTATGGTTTAAGATAGATGATATCTCTATGGAACGAGTAATCGAAAACTATGAGCCGCGACTCAAAAGTGGTTCTCTAAAAACCTATCGGCCGGTATCATTCCGTCAGCAACGAAGCTTGCTTCACACTACCACGAATTTGTCTTGCCATGTCATCTGGTTAAATTTGTGCCAAATTGTGCTGTCTATAACCCAAAGATCGGGCACTGTAACTCAAATAGTTTTGCGCGCTCCGCGCATAGTGGTGTTTCCTTTGCCTCTTTTGTCATGTGGTCACACTTGCGCTAAATGTGCCTTTTAAAACCCAAAGACCATACCTGATAATTAAAAATGGTGTTATTCCTTCTGGTCTTGTCTTGTCATATGCTAATATTTTCTCGCAATCTGCGGGCTGTAGGCTATACTTTTCGTTCCTTTATTATTTTTGGGGCTAGATGATGTCACATATGCCCAAGACCGAACACAATACTTTTCGCGCTTTTCATTCTAATAGTGCCAATGAAAAAGTGTCTACTTGGAAATACACATTGTTGTAACCCACACATGCATTTACATCTGATTTTGTAGAACACGATATTGTCGGTGTGGTGACCAGCTAGTGCAATTATACGCAACGATACTTCTTGGTGAATAGGACATTGTTTGTGTGGTGACTCGGCAAATATTGTATATATATACAAGTGCATCTTGTCTTATATTGCCAGTGTGCTAAACCACATATGAAGATATACGTAAAATATATCTTGCTAAATAGGACTTTGTCGGTGTACTGCTTCTTTTTGTCTGTTAGGATATTGTCACCTTTGTGATCTACATAGCCTATACACTTATATACGTGAATCAACTTTTTAAAACTTTCATATTCAGTTGCCTCAAAACTGTAGATTCGTAACCGTTGTATTTCTCACTTATTCAGAGTTAGGTTCGGTATTACGGTGGTTTATAAAATAGGATGAACTTATATTCGAGCCTCACTCCGAGAAAAACATAGATCCAGCAGTAGAAATAAATGTCCAATGCGGTTGATGGCATCGAGATGATCATGTGTGAATACACGAACAATGAATTACTTTCATTCGTGCAACTGTGTGAATATTTTCATGAGTTGAAAGATTGAACTTCGATTCAACAAGGCGAAGCCGATTTGAATGGAACGTTCAATCTTTCAACGAATGAATATATTACAACTATTGCACAACATTCATTATTTGTTTTACATAACACCTAAGTAGATCTTTATCATTTTGTTGGAGAATAATAGAGGATATGGCAAAATATAGCCGTACTTACATGCTGATATCCACTGTACTTAGTACGCATGTCAGTGGTTATAATGCAGTACAGTGTAGCCACTGCAGCGTGGATCGAATAGTATCAGAAATACAAGGTGAATAGTACCAAAATAATACGGTTGATGACGTAAGCGTTGAATAGTATATTTATGAATGGCATGTGACCAACAATCCTCCAACCAAATGATAACGTGTTATATAAAAGATATAATCAGCCAGCAGAAGATTTTCCCACATATGTTAGGCCAAGGTAAACAAAAACATGTTTCTCGTCCCCACCCCCGCCTCTTTTAATTTCTTTCACTGTTAGCTATTGTACAAAAACACATCGATGACCTTGATATACTACAGAGAGCTTCCGGTTCTAGGAATGAATGATGTTATGTCTGTTGAAACGGCCTCCTTTTTCTTTTTTTCAAAATCAGGACGAGAAACATTTTTCACACGGTTTTATTTTAATATTAACAGAACCACTTGTTATTATCATAATTTTAATTTTGAAGTAACAGCTAGTATAATTCTAATATGAAAACAAAATACAAAGTTTCACATAGAACACAGGTTATACAAATTACACCATATTGCTACCCTGGGTTTCACGAACGCATAAGGCGACGATCTTCAGGCAAGTAAGTGATCAAAACAGACTACTTTTTTTTCAACCGTTTACGGTTCGATAACTTCTCATGGCGACACAATGAAATGAGCTCGGATCTTCTATTGATCGTGTCACCTCTCGTACATAGGATTTCTAGCTTTTCTTCTATACAAAGATTGCAATTACCCGATTCTCGTTGATAAGTGTCGGATATGTCCCACTTAATCGAGTAATCTACCTTTTGTGTCTTCAACTCCCATATGTGTTTAGATAATTCAGTTTCCTTCTCATATTTTTTATTTCTGAAAGACTTAGTGTGGTTATTATATCTAGATTTGAAATCCCCCCGGCGAGCCCAACGTATGACTTGGTGGTGCCATCGTCACCGGAAGTAACTGTGGCCTTATACACCACGGCACTGACAAGGCACTTCCCCTGTAGGGGGCAAGAGGCCCTATCTCTGCAGTTACAGGTTTTCGTGGGGTTTTTATGCAATTATATATATATAGGCCTATATATGTATATAGGCCTATATATATATACATATAGGCATATAGGCATATATATATATATATATATATATATAACGCGCGAAAATGTTAGTGTTAGTGTTATCATGTGTTCGAGAGACTACAGCTGTTATAATGTATGTGGATGTATGCCTATAACATTGACAGAGACCTAGTAGCTATCGACTAATGAACGCCAAATGGACTACGATATATAAAAATCATGTGAAAATATACGTTATGTAAAAAGATACGATGATGTACTAACTTTGCACGATCGATTCATGTACTAAATGTACACAATCATGTACAGTAAAACTACACGATCATCATGTCAAATCAAATACAGGATCATCGTGTAAATGCTTACGATGTAAGCATTTTTTATACCTTCTCCCCCTTTTCCCCTCTTCTTTTCCTTGTTTTTTCTCTTTCCCATTTTCGTTTCTTTCTTTCTTTTTCTACCCGGAGGATCCATATCGCCCCCTGGATACGCCACTGGTTAATACCTTAGGATACCTTAGGAACTCCAGTGGACGCAGGTCTGATTAGACACCTATATCCACCTCTTCATAGTTCTACTGTTGTTACTGGTCATCAGATCATGGCTGGCTGTGCCCTCCAGGACATGGAGTAAGCAGGTCAGCTTTATAATTAAATTTGACCTCTTGATCAGTTCAAAATTTAAAGATTCTAAAGGTTCTAAAGATTTTTCAAACTGAAACACAGAGCCAACATGAACCACAATCTCTGACATCCTGACATCGAGTCTACAAGACTTCTTCTGCAGCTTCTTACTATGACCACGAGTATGAGTCATTGCACTCAACCGTAGAAACCCTTGGATAACATCTTCATCATATACACCAGAAATAATCGTGTAAACTTCAATCATGTGACCTCCTAATCTGTATTTTAAAGTTGGTATATTTAGCTTTCTCAATCTGTCAGGATACTCCAAATTCTTTAAAGTAGGAATCAGCGTAGTATCCCGACTCTGAACATTCTCAATAGTATCTATGTCACCAAGTATGTAAGGTGACCAGACAGATCCAGCATACTCCAAATGTGGTCTAACCAAAGCTTGAAATAGACATCTAAAACTTTGCTCATCTAAATAAGAATACGTTCGCCTAATAAGACCCATGATACTATTAGCTTTATTAACCTCTGTTGAATAGGTCTAGAACAACTCAAATTACAATCAACCAAGACAACTTTTCTCCACCAGAATTCTCCAAAACAACTCTCTTGCCATTCTGATCATATAAGTGATAATTTCTAGATAAAAGCCTCTGATGCTTCTGAGTATGAACAGCCAATACTGTACACTTATCAGGGTGGAACTTTAAAAGCCAAGTATCAGACCAATCCTGTAGTCGATCGAGATCAACTTACAAACTATTCATATCATCAACAGTTCTGATTTCCTGAAATAACTTTGTGTCGTCCGCAAATAAATAAATTCTTGCATTACAATTTACAACAATCAGGCAAATCATCAATATAAATGACAAACAAGAGAGGCCCTAACACACTACCTCGTGGAATGCCACTAGTAACATCATGTCTTGAAGCCTGAACTCCGTTCACTATAACCCGTTGACTTCTGCCTCTCTTGAATCTTGAACCCAATTTCGTATTTCCACACTGAAACCATAAGAAACCAACTTACCAAATAATCTTCTATGTGGCACTTTATCGAAAGCCTTCATGAAATCCATATGAACAGAATCTATACAACCACCTTTATCTAAAACCTCTCTCCACTCATCCATGACTTTGGGCAATTGAATAGTAGTGGATCTACCAGAAATGAAACCAAAGTGGTTTCTACTAAATCAATTATTCCCTCTCATATGTGGAATCATAATCGGTCTGATAAGCTTTTCAAAAAATGTACACACAACACTAGTTAAACTGACAGGTCTATAATTTCCTGGATGAGTCTTATCATCTTTCTTACTTCCACAACTCTGGCACTTTACCAGTAGAGTAGTAGACAAACATACATTAAAAATGGTTGTTAATGGTTTCGAAAGCACCCCAGCTAATTCTTTAAGTGCCTTGAGCATGAGGTGACGCCCATCAGGACCATGTGACTTGTTAACATCTAAAACGTTGTAAAGCTTCCAAATATCAGACTGCCTCAAGACCTGATTGATACATGGGTGATTAATAGGAAGAGGATCAATAGTCCAAATCTCACCTTCAGGCTCTATGGTGAAAACACTAGTAAAAATCAGCTGATACTTCAGCCTTCTTCATCCACATTTGTTGTTTTAACCTCACCAATTCCTAAAGACACTGTAAGATCCGGTATACCAGCCTTGATTTTACGCCTAGAATTTACATACTGCAAACAACGCTTTAGGTCACGTTTAACATTCAAAGCAAGATTCGTCTCCATTGCAATCTTAGCTGTCCTTACCAACTGCTTTACAAGGGCGACAATTGGGGCATGCCCCCCCCCCCCCCGGACATGCCCCAATTTTCAAATAATTTACTGTGTGATAAATCAAAGTCAATGGACAATCTCAGATATTGGGGGGACATCCCCCCCCCCCCGTGATTGCCGCTCATGCTGCTTTACTTGATTCCTTATTCTAGTGTAGTCATGAAATCGTGTTACATCTTTGGTTTTCATATAGGCTACCTCTGTCAGCAACGATGATTTTCCCTTATTTTGATGAACACATGCTCAACCAGGATAGCGGTGTTAACAAATTGTGTACACACTCCAGTAATTACTGGCGAAAGTGATCAACCATGCAACAGTAATTACTGTATGAGCTATGAGAATCGGTTGGGCCCGGAGAGTTTTGAGTAGGTTTCACTACCTTTACAAACTAAATTAAGACAGCTCTAGTGATTATAATCTAGTATTATAGTTGATGTACAAGCTCACTGCATTAAAGGGGCTTGAATGAGATATATATTATTATCTTATCCTTGAAAATTCTGGAACCGCATCAGCCATGTCATGTTAGGCTAATACTCTCTCTCTCTCTCTCTCTCTTTGAAACACAACTTTTAACACTACTTGGAAAGTAATTGTCAACATAATTATATCATTTATTTAGGAAATGTGTATAAAAAACTTACATTCTCTCATGATTTGAGTCGCGAGGTAACCATTGTAGGTAATCACAACTTACATACCTGTGTTTGAAAGAAAAATAAATATCTTCCAATCTATTGTTCATTTAAATGTACTTGCATGGTTTAATCAATCTGCCAATAAAAACAACCAAGTTTACTCATCCTTCCAACATATTTTGAAAGTAAATTCGATTTAATTACCTCTTAATGATTCTCATTCGCCTTCAAATTGTTTCAAAAAAGAGAAATTAGGAAGTAATTTTACTAATTTCCGAGGGCCACAGAAATTGGCTGCTTCTTACGGATATGTCCACTCGTACTTGGTGGCAATTCCATGCACCCAGATTTATTGTAAACCACAATTAGCCACCAGCTAGACTAGAGTACGCTGTGTGTGTATAGTATAGCGTGTGCTGCGCACGGGATGTGTTTCAGTATAATAATATAGCGCCGCGAATACGAATGCATATCAAGCAACGGTGACGTCTGAATTGGGCCTATACCACTGGTACAGTGTATAACATAGGCCTGTTGTTAGTAGGACATACATAGCAGCACTCCACGGAACTAACGTTGGACTATGTGTTTGCATTTCCAGTATAGCGGCACGTGTAATACGCTAAACTCATTTTGAGTGAATTATCTGTGTTAGTATTACAACATATTGATTGAAGTGCCGTTGTATCGTAATTCAAAACGTTTGTGAAAATCCCTCAAAATTCATCGATTACGCTCAATATTCCTGCCCAAATCGAATTGAAATGTGAATACCAGTAGTTTGAAGCATCGTGCATGTGGATTTGAAGTACCTTTCAACATATTCAATAGGGGTTTCCTCTCCAAAACGTGTGCGTGACGTGAGACTGACCGCATTAGAAACCCTGCGAGTACTTCCTCTACAAAACGTGTGCGTGACGTGAGACTGACCGCATAGAAACCCTGCGAGTACTTTAAACATATTCAATAGGGTTTCCCTATCCAAAACGTGTGCGTGAGACTGTCCGCATGAGAGAACAGAAAGAACTGATTGCGCATTCCTAGACGGGATCTCAAATTACATAGAATGTATTACGAAATAATAATAAAAGAATAGTCTAGAGCAAAATGAAAACTGTTAACAATAAGAGGACGAAAAACTAAACCCAATGGTGAAAGTCCCATCGCAATAGCATTTCCGTATCTCGAGTTATTGATTTTCGACGATTCTAGAAATCTTCATTTCAATCGATCATCTGGCAACATTTGGGACGTGATATTCGCACTTGGGCTGAAAAGCTCTCTGTAAAGTCCTCATAAGCTAACTGATTTTCATCACACCAAATTGAAAGGTTATGACAAAGTTCTTGAAATATATAATTTTTTAACATTGTGACTGCTGAGCTAAAAAATTCTAAATTCAACAATTTCCAGGAAAAATTAGTCCTCCAATTATGAACAAATACATAAGCTTCTCAGACAAAGCGAAAGCGTGACATCATAAGATTGATGCCAGACGGTGTTTGTCAGCCACCGGTACCGAATTTGACGAATATTAAAAGTGAAATATCTCGAGAACGATGGCAGATATTCACATGGGGTTTCCTGCTACTGATAGAGGAAATTTTCGATTCATTTTGGTCTGGACTATTCTTTTAATATTTGATCACAAAAGAGTAAGTTATCCTAGTTTGACGCATAATATTGTGCGTAATTTGTTTACATTGTTATATAGGCCAACTGATATAAGTGAACAGTTTTCTTATATGAGCAATAACGTACAATTTGAAGATTGGTAATCTATTTTGCCAACATGATTTTCATGTTTGTGGGCCTCATAGACTCATGACCACCATAACCAATAACCATGTTCTAGTGAAAAGAAGAGCCATTTTGCATGTTCTGTCAATATGAATATCTGCTGAGGTGAATAAATGGAACATACCTAGACCTACATGGTAAGTACTGTTTTTTTTGTACAGTGTTGATTTGAAGCAACAACAAAGTAGTGCCGTTATGACCAACATGTTGCTACCACCTCTCTCGTCATTTAGGAGAGTGGCTAAAGGCTGAGAGTTCACTCACGTCTGTCAGCTGGGACGTTAAATGTCGGTCCTGTGACCAGTAATAAGCCGGCTTCGTTACACCCTGAGCACTTTGTGAGAAGAGAAGGCTAATGCTGGTGTTCATCCATGATCATCACACGGCTTCAGGATTCCTAGATGGGACATAATGGCTTCCTGAACCCTAGAATTGATAATATAATGATCTTATTACTCTGTTACTCACAAAATAGTTTCATTGGTTAACTCGAAGAGGGCGTCACTACCAATTTCTTCTATCGGGTTTCCATACAAATGGCTGTTGATATAGACGGTCCCAAAAAATATATTAAAAGTAGGTAAATTAATTAGCACATTTTGCAGCCACAGTCAAAACAGAAACTATTTTGGTGCAATGACATCAGTAAATGTTTTGCTTTTCAAATATTATTTTATAGGCTAATGATGCGACTCGATATGTTCCGTTTTAGTTCTATGCAAATTATCTTTTATGTCACGTTGGTATCCTTTAAGCCTACAGTTTGGTATGTTCGGGGACGTAGTTGCCTTGTCGATAGTGTTTACGACTCTCAATCTAAGGATTGTGTGTTCGAGTCACGCCTGTGGTGCTACGGTGTGTCCTTGAGCAAGACAATTTACTTTGCCTGCTCCAGTCCACCCAGCTTAAAATGGGTACTAGCTTCGGTTATCCAGCGATGGACAGACGTCCCACCCTGTGGAGTTACACACCCTCGCCTGCTTCACTTTGAAGGAATCCGGATGTAAGAAATCATACCTGATGAGTGGACAAAATCAACCATTGTTACAATGTCAAAAAAGGAGACCCTAGTAGATGTGACAATCACAGAACCATCAGCCTCATTATTCATCGTAGCAAGATTCTTCTCGAAGTGATCAGAAGGCGAATGAAACCTTACGCCGGAGCTATTCTAGCCAAAGAACAGGCAGGCTTTCGAGTAGGTCGTAGCACAGTTGAACAAGTCTTTGACCTAAAACTTCTCATCCAACATCGTCTGGAGAAGAAAGATGGGAACGTGTACTCCGTTTTTAGGACTATAAAAAAGCATTCGATCGTGTATGGCATGATGGCTGTTCGCAGTCCTACATCAGCATGGCGTTCCTGTCAAGCTAATTAACATCACCAGGGATCCTTACAACAAGGCCAAGAGCTGCATCAGAGTAACCAACGAGTTCACTGATTGGTTTCTTACTTCAATTGGTGTGCGACATGGTTGTCTCTTATCACCTGACCTATTCAACTTCTGCCTAGAAAATATCCTATCAGAGGCCTTTGCTGTTGAATGTTCTGATATTGGAATCAGTGTCGATAGCAACCGATTGAAGGATCTTCGCTTCGCCGATGACATCGCCCTCATAGCTGACACAGAAAGTGATCTTCAAATATTGCTCAACAAAGTGCATGAGACCAGCTAAAAGTATGGCATGAAAATCAGTATTGCAAAAACCAAAGTCAGCCACGAAGAACAAGCTCAAGTAACCATCAGGATCGAAGGCACAATTCTTGAGCGGGTACAGCAGATTAAGTACTTAGGAGTGACTCTGACACCATCCATCAGTCCATGACTCTTCTTGTGAAATCGAACACATACTGATGCTAGCATCCGTAGTTCTTGGGAAGCGAAGAGTCTGGGAGGATGAAGACTTATCACAAAGAACTAAGCCACGGCTTGTAAATGTCCTGGTCTACCCAGTACTACTGTATGGTTCAGAAGCATAGAATATCAAGAAGGCATTCTAAAAGAAGCTAGAAGGCTTTGAAATGCGCTGCTACAGGAAATTCTGAACATCTCTTGGCGGGACAAGATTACAAATGAAGAGGTCTTAACAGATGGAAATCCGATGAAGAGAATCACCACCCGCATCCATGAAGCCCAGCTTACCTGGTTTGACCCGGGCATATCTTTAGAATGGACCACATACCGGCTACCCAAACGCATCCTGCTTGAAACAGTGAGTGGAACAAGCAGGCGGGGCAGGCCGAGGAAGCGATGGGAAAACGTCATCCTATTTAACCGCTCCTTCAATTTGGTATATATCACAGCACAAGATAGAACAATGTGGAGAGACCATATCTGTAGAGCCAACGTCCTGCCGGACAGCAACTTTTTTTTACTAGAACGCTAGCGCAAATCGACCAATCAAATTCATGTAATCCAATCATGCTTTTCCAAAGCATGATCTGAATCTCTTTTCTTAGTTTTCACCCCAGTTTATGAAAAACATGCTTCATTCTACCATTTTCCTGAACCCTTACACTGATTTTGAACCAAAATTGTAAATTCCCGAAAAATGAATTTTTGCGCTAGCGTTCTAGTAATAAAAAAGTTGCTGCCGGACATGGAGACAGCTTAGCCTTATGGAACGCCGTTTTTACGAAAATTACCGAACAGCGCGTACATATCCCACGGACATACACAGCCGCAAAGAACATACACGGCCGCGAAGATCAGTCACGGCCGCGAAGATCAGTCACGGCCGCGAAGATGATACACGGCCGCCAAGATGATACACGGCCGGAAAGATGATACACGGCCGGAGAGATGATACACGGCCGGGAAGATGATACACGACCGCAAAGACGATACACGGCCGGAACGATGATACACAGCCGGAAAGAAAATGTTGACCCCGGATTATGAAAGAACGTGCTCTATTACCTCAAGGCGCGAATCGTCCGGAGTCCACCGAAATCACTTCTTTTTTTTCATAATTTCTAGATTTTTCATTATTTTGATATATGAGAGAACCATCCAGTTCTAAAAAGGAAATTATATGTGTATGCATGTGTAACAGTGGCGTAGCCAGAAGGGGGAGGCAGAGTTTCCCCTCACAAACAATGTTGAGGACGAAATGGGGACAATGGCAAGGAAAATTATTGCTGTTTTTTGCTGTTTTTTAATGCTGAACCTTACAATGGGGATGAAAATTAAAATTTCCCCCCTAAAACGGGGACAGAAATTGTGTTTTTCTTTTTCCCCTCACACTAAAGAGCTGGCTACGCCACTGATGTGTAAAAATGGTATTATTGTTGTTGAAAACATATGGTTGTATTTTGTTCGACGTGTTGGAGGCCTACGTCGGCGACACAATTTGGGATCACGAAACGGGACGCGTCACCACTAAATTTTGTCGCCCAAATGAGTTTCTCCAGGTTGTAATTACATAACAGTAATAGCCTATTTACGAATATAATAATTGTCCTTGAATTACACAAACACAATGCAGTACTATAGTTTATGGCATTCGAATGAACAAGATTACTTTAAATATTTTTCAGAGGCGAATTCTCCTTTTAAACATTTTATTTCATGAGATATCAATAAGTTCCAACAAATGTGCTGGGCGGCCCACAATTGCCAAAAAAACTTGTTTCTAAATATCAAACCTGAATCCGAACTCATCAAAAACTATACGTCCAACCAAAGACAGTGATGTTCGGATGATCAAGTGATCGAATGAAAAGTTTCTAAAGTTTATACGACAACTCTTTTTCTTCCCGTCAACTCCTCTCATTTTCCCATATCACTGCAACTTTTCCCGCCCTTTTTCTTATCTCTCGTTTTCTCTCCGGTCTCTTTCATCTATGTATTTTCCCGTCACTTGTCCCTTATTTTTTCCCGGTCTGCTAAAATACCCTCCTTTTCTCTCTTCTTTCGTCCATTTTAAATTTCCCGCCAAAATATTCCTGGATGGACAAGTCCCAGTCGCCGACCAAGCCCACCTTAGCTATGCTACTGATACTACCCCGATTATTTTGTGAACAACCCGACTCGGGAGGGGGTGGGTTCTCGTGCGTGTGTGTACTTGCCGAGATTTTATCATTAACATTATTATTATTTTTTTATGTCAAATCAAGATTGCCCACTATAATTTTAGGAAGGTCCTCCTAGCATCTACTCAGCTGCGTGAAAATGATTGTACATCCCTTCGCTACTTATCATCCGCGCAGCCAGGTGCGTGATGGTTCACACCCTTGGCTTCAGCTATAGCGTGAATGTAGTTTAACGTGGACATGTATTATATAGTTGTGCCGAAAGGTCCATAATCTGTGTAATTCTTCTTTTTAAACTAGAATTTTTGGCCAAATTTGCGTACAAATGAATGCTTAAGGTTGGTCACGGGCAAATCCAGAATTCTTCAGCTTACTCCCATCAGTTTTGAGCGGTGGGCGTCGTTCGGTCTTTGAGACCACCACGCAATGGAGAAGTAAGACGCCTCCTTCCCTCAACTAGTCTGAGGTGGTGCTTTGAGCAAGTACCAGTAACCTCCTGCTCTCCAACATTCCGCGGGTCACTGGTGAAGGCTTCTGAAGCTGTCGGCCGCAGGGCAGTGGAGTGTAGTTTCGGCCTGAGGCATCGACTGTCTATCAGCACGTGGCGGAGAAATCAGCTAGCCTGGTAAACTGTTCGTGTTCTGCGCACTGGTGGAAGAGTGTGCTATCACATGATATGCAAGGACCAGTTTAATTTATTGTTTAGTGCTACTCCTGGGTAGGTATGGTTTGTAACGGTTTCCAAAGTTGAATCTCCCAGCTGATAATTGTTTTCAATTAGCTTCTTTTTATGGGTAATGTGCATGACATAGCACTTGGCTTTTAAACTTCATTTTAACAAACGGTGTAGACAAAGTGAAAACGTGACATCATGAGATTGATATTCGATATTGTCGGCTAATTTGACAATAAGTGAGATATCTCGAGAACGGTTCTGGATCTGGATCTGGATCTGGTCGTCGGCAAAACATCCCGAGGGACACATAACGCCAACATTGAAACACTAAAC